>DWDT01004775.1:0-10941 GCA_018245595.1 Microceris scylla
TTTTTTTCTAAGATGATAGCAAGTGATATTTAAACTTAAAACGCACTTTTTTAAAGAGGTGCGCGCCGTGGGTTTGATTCCGGCACCCCCGGAGTGAGGGGCTGAATTCTTAACCACTAGGCTATCACTTTTTACATAACAGTTGTATATAGAAGTTTTGTGTACTTATACATATATGACAAGAAAAATATTTTGTCGTTTGTCTTTTCCTTATAAATTCATAAACGTTGAAATAAAGTTAACGGACTGTAGGAGGACTTTCAAAGTGAATATCCGGCCTGAAAGTTATCTACCGTCTACGCTTGACGTAGCAGCCTCGTAGCAAGCTCGTAGCAACTTCATAACTGTCTACGAGTCTGCGAGCAGCGTGGCGCAAATCTGTGACATCTTAAAATATCAGCCCAATTTACAAAGACTTCTGAAGCAAGGTGTAATATTAAATGGACGAAGATATTAATAATAACGTAATTTAAAAACCCAAATATAGTAAGTAAAATTATATTGAAGTCTTAAGTCTCTAAAAAATTACAAAATAATTACAGTTAATTGGTTGAAAACACTTGAAGATTTGGAAAATTTTCAAATTTTCTAGAGTCACAGAATTATCATTTTACAAGCTTCGTTTTTAACTATACTACTGATTTGACATTGTTAATAAAAGTATCGCTGTACATAACTTCTAATTTTCGTTTATGGACGCTGGATTCACACGAATGTCAATGAATTAGTTATAGCACTGGGTAGAGGCGCTTCGATTAAGGCAGGCCTATGTTCAGCAGTCGGGCTATTGTGCAAAAACGTACGTGAGTGAAGTAGACTGTTACTCAATCTCTTAGTTAATTTAAAATATATTATTAAAATTGAATTGAAATTGTTTGAAATTGAAATTGAAAAATATCATTAAAATATTATTAAAATTGTTACTTGATTATTACGTGATCCCACCAAATCCCTAACGGGGGAGACAGACAGCACCTGGTGCTAAGAACACAGACCTGACATTCTTCTTCTACATTCACCACCCTCTTCATATACGCGTCTTAGTACTAAGACTAATATTTCGTCTTAGAATACTTTAAGGTACTGTAAGTGTCTCGAACATAATTTTCCATTACAGTTAATATCTCCCCTCACACGTCCCCCCCTCCGAACCCCCCCCCTGCAAACTTCAGCACGCTCTATTTATAATCATAACTCAAACACAACAAGTACGGAGGCGAATTTCGGAACCTACAATAAACTACTATATAATTGGTATCACGTGTCCCAGACGTGTTGTTTGTTTCTAAGGGCGTATCTAAAAAGATCCATACCATAGATGTATTGGAAAATATTTCGCCTTAGAATATTTTGAAAGTAAAAAGTTGTTCTGTTTTATAATCGTAAGATAATATTCCGTATTTAAATGACGTCATCCATGAAGCAGATAATTCCTACGTAACAGACTCGAAAATATATGAAAGCTTCATTTGAAGCATACGTTAAGGATTGTCACATATTTTAATAAAAAACGCTATAATCACATAAATTTTAATAAACATTAAGCTTTATTGCTTATAATAAAATAGCACATATAAAAAGCAGTTCTTGAACCTGATGGCAAGCGATCATTCGTCTATAAACATCTAGAACATTCGAGAAATTATTCAATACGTTGCCTACCTTGAAGAAGTCTTTTAATTTTACGTTTAGAAATAATTTTAACATACCAAAAGCGATTTGAAAACTCATTCCGCAGTTTGCACGTACGCGGTAAAAATCTGCCCACGAATCGAAATGTGTAGAACTGCCAAGAGCCCACTTTGCGCGAGGGAAACGACCTTTTCAGAGCACTAGGGCGTTTGATTTTACTTATGCGAGTAAGCATACAATTGTTATCCAAAATGAATTATACTCTACTAAGTAAGACGTTCGATTAAAACTTGCAACTCGGTTCACAATTGTAACCGAAAATGAACAATACCTTATTGACGTCAGAAACGCCCTTCAGTCGTGAAATCGTCCAACACAAACACATGCATGACGTGCGCCTAACATTGAGAAACTTGGTCTCTACTTAATTACTATCAACATTGGGGGATGAGTTTGTATTTACGAATGTTTGAACGGCATTGTGTCGCGGCGGAGCGAGCGTGATTTCGTGAGGCTCGCCTGATTATTTCCTATTCAGTGGAATCTCGTATTCGATGAGTGATATAAATTACGTACATACACTGTTACTAATTATTTAGTCGATTTGATAATCGAAGTATCAAGATAGCTGGTTAAAATTAATTACCAGTGTCGTTCGCATAGCTGCTGTGAGTAAAATGTTTTTTGGTAAATATTAAATTATTCGACGAATATGTCGGTGATGAAATTTTCTAGGAACCCATGTATGTTTGCGTGTATTTAAATATAGAAAGGAAATTCTTTATTTCAACAAAGGTAAAAAAACTAACCATAAAATGTAACTGTACTAATCCTATCTCTCCCTTAGTCCGTCTTAAAGATTTTTTAAAATTTCAACCTACTTATCCAGTGAAGTTTTAAAGTTGTACCGTTGTAGGCAAATGACAAGCCAAAAAACGAAGTCCACAATTTGTAAATAAATGAATAAATGCAGTTAGTTTTGCGGAATAACGAACAACTGAAGAAAGTTAAATTCAATATAAAGTTGACAAACTAAAATAGTCGCAGCGAAACACAATAGTATTTAATTACCGTGGTAATGAAGTCGGCAGCGAATCTCTTCCAGTTCACCGGACGAACGAGAATAAATTTCCGTCTTTCTTTATTTGTTTGCGAGTTGCACGGTTTATTAGAATGAATCAAATTAATTCATCTGCAATTTATACCGTCAACTTCATTTTATTACATAGCGTTTATTACAAAATGCAAATGCAAGAATCTTCGGGCAAAAGGTTTAGTTTATAACCCCATAAACATGCTACGGCGCTCTTTCCCGTCCATAAATGAAACATGTACACAAGAAATATTTATATAACATACCTAGCAACGCTGATAGGTGTTTCGTCTAGAAAATATGTATTATCAGGGTAAATGCACTTACATCTGGATTTCATGTCAATATATCTTATATAATTAAGAATTGACATAATAACATTACATCTTTGACTGCCTCGTTGGTCATGTTGGTTGCAAGTGTGACTACCGATCGGGAGATCCCGGGTTCGATTCCCGGGTCGAACACTACAAAATTTTCTAATTTAGATTTTCTAGAAATGGTTCAGAATCTGGATATGTGCCCGATGCATGGCAATAGGCTCACCACCTATTCCATAGTGTGACTTAAACGTAACTGGTGAAATGTGGGAGTGTTCTGCATTCCTTTGCCTACCTCTTCGGGGATTACAGGCGTGAAGTTACGTAATATTATATCTAGAAATTCGGACAAAAATTACGGCCCTTTTTTACTCATAACTCAGTATCAACAAAGGAACGGAAAATGGGTTGATCATGACGATAGTGAAATAAATTTAAGTACGTCCGTTGTAAGTTACAAAATCTTATATGAAACTGTGTTGAGTCCATAATAAAGTTGCATAGTTAAAATGGAGGAACCGAGACACGGTCGTATTTAATTACCGTGGTAATGACGTCGTCGGCGAATCTCTTCCGGTTAACCGGACAGCCGGGTATAAATTGCCACCTTTGTTTATTTGTTTTGCAAGTTTCATTCGGTTCCAACCTAGAGTTTATTTAAATCACAGGAATATTACGGCGTAGAAATATCAAATTAGCAAGTGCTATTGAAAACTGATAGTGCCATTACAATGTAGACCACAGAATATAGCTATTTTTGCTGTATTGTATACAACACCCATACAGTACTTAAAGTTCATAATTCACATTGTTTTATACACTCTTATATGGTAATTATCGTTTAACTAAAAAGCTAATATTCCCCGACTCCTACTATCTTCCTCAGGCCATTGGATAGTTCAATGGAACGAAACTTACAATGCAGACTTCAATTAAATTAAAACTTAATAGCTTCCGCAAGTCCATTATCAAAAGGGGGCGATCTAAAACTGAGTTTCCCTTACATGAATAATGTTTCACGTTTTCGTAAAAATACGAATATTTTCTACAGTAAATCAAAACAGTCACACGTTCACTATCATTTCATCAAAGAAAACATCAAAACGGGAAAGCTTCTAGCTAGACGTCACCTAGACAGCAAACAAGGGTTCCGGCAATTGTCTCAGTACTTTTGACAACTCAAACACTCGAGTGTCTCCGCATGTCCTGAGATGCCACTCGACTGTCCTTCCTTCTTTACATTTCGGCGTGAATCCCGAGGACACTCGCTCCACAAGAAATGCATACTATCACAAAAGAAAAAGTCTTGTTAAAATTTAAGGCATGAGTTAAAAAATATTTTTGTACACAAAATACTTTTATGTTTTCCTCTTTTTTCATATGAAACCGAAGTGCATAATTTATTCAATCACTGTTTAAAAACAACGTGAAATTTGATCACATTTTCAACTTAACCAGTTTATTTATTCAAATTTTCAAAGCTTAGATTTAAGATTATACCGTTATGAGATTATCCTCTTTTGATATATTAGAATTTTGTATCCTGCTATTTAACTCTCCACCAGGACTGAACCCGGAAATTTACTTAACTAAGATAGTCCAGTATACACGAGATCAGTAAAGGTCAATAACCAATATAAAAGTAAAATATTCTTAACAGATTGATAAGGCCTCGTAGAATAATTCATTAATTCATTAAACTTTTATCGTTACCCTGTTGGAGACGGGTTTTTACTTAAAATGAAGGTATTGGTCATAATGTTTCACACTCGCCACGAACGGATCAGTAGACTTAGAGTACACCTAGAGTACATTATGGGGAACTTTAAGACCTGCAAGTTTCCTTGCGATACTTTCTTTTCCCCTCACTTATTTTACCTAAGGCGCATTGTTGATTTGCCCGCCGGGATTTGAACCTAAGACCCCCGAAACGAGAGGCAGAGTTATTAATCACTACTCTAACATTACTTAATCAATCGACAATCATTAAGTGTTGTTATTTAACAATAATAGCTGGAAATTTCACTACTTCTGTATAGAAACCAGCGTACCACATACATCGTGGCTACTAGAGAAATAGCCTGGAAACTGTGCACAATACACCCTATTCAAAGCCTTATGTTGCCGTCACTACTGCAAAACCGTGCCGCGTCGGATGTGATTAGCCGGGCCCCTCGTCCTGAAGCGTTCATCTCCCACTGCATTGTCCAGGAGTCCACTATTTAAATATCTATATTTTTCAATAAAGATACAGTACGTCTTTTTAAAAAAAAAGTAAAAATTAAGTTGAATAAGTTGTTATAATAATATTAACAGGCATGGCCTCTACCGGGTAGAAATAGATGAAAAATTACTTAATACATGCCTTTTGCGCTTCTTCTACTAATCCTCTGTAAAAATAAGCCGACAATTCTAAATCAGAAGCAAATCGAAAGTATAATTGTCAACGAATGGGACACTGGGATCATAGAAGCAAATTTGTATTTTTCCAACAATTCCAGAGCTTTCCGAAATAATCAATGTCACTGCCAAAGACTTTCTCTTTTTCTAATTAGAAGATTTTCTCGATCAAAATTTCTATATTTTTCATGAAACTTGTGAAATTAAAACGAATTATATTTTAAGATTTTCTCATTATCATTACAAATCAAATAGTTCATTACGAGAAAGTTCATTATCTTAACGAACGTGACGTGCGTTTAATGTTGACTACATGGAGTGTATCGCAGGTTTATCGCTGAAGTTTCTCTCATGTTACCTAAAGTGCCTCCCCTTTACCTAAACGACTCTCGTATTACCTTAAACTGAATTACATTGCAGTTATGGATTTTCTAACTTATAATTTCGAGTAAAAATTTCTATTAATAGTTCGGAGTCTGCACTTGTGGCCGGTGTATGGCAATAGACTCACCACCTATTTTGTGGGACGTGTAACATATTGGTGAAACGTCGGAGCGTACTACAGGTCTCTGCTTATCCTTTTGGGGCTTACAGGCATAATTTTACGTTTTTTATTAAAATATATATTTTTTATATTGCAGTACAAATTTAAATGCGAACTATATCATAGGAACTATATCCATCGTCATAAATGTCCAATATCAAAGTAGACTAAGGCTGAATTTAAAGTTACTCCTTCTTATCTTTGATTCAGATTTTCAGAACAAGTGGCAAGCCAATAGCCAACAGGCTATAGGCTATATGGCAATAGCCATACACCGGGTACAGTCTTTATGGCATTTTTTTTCCCATTAAAGCAAGAAATATTAAATTTTTAAATGTTTTTCTTTTTTAACGAAGTTGACCATCATGTTTTGAATTTAGGACCATCCTTACTCATGGCTAACTTTTTTCATCTAACTTTTATATTATTTCATATGGTTCAAGTTTAAGTAACATAGGGCTCCTGGTTCGTGACGAACGGAGATGAAGCGCGTCTTAAAGATATCCACAGCGCTGTTTTCATTACACCGTCGGGGCAAGTCTGAGTTTAATATACAAGTATGGTTCCGTACTGTTTTTGAATTATTTTTATCGACAATGTCTCATTCTATAACTAACATTATCATTATCTTCACAATGGCTATTTATAAAAGTTATTGTCAGTTATCATTAATATTTATACTAATTCGAAATTGAACAATCTTTTGGCTATTCTCAAAGGCTTAATATAATCAGTATATTCATACAACTGGCAATTATAGCGATTTAATTAAAACAAAAATCGTTTTTGTAACTATTATTTTTATTATAAATATCGCTTAGCAGAACCGGCTGTAGCGGATATGGTACTAGGACGAATAATTTATAAACGTGTCTACTTCCTAAGGTAAATTAATTTTTAATTTGCCGGAAGAATTGAAGGAAATTTTATTACTGTTAATTGAGGCAATGGTAACTATATAATTCGGTATTTAAATGCACACATGCGAACATATAATGACGTCTATTTCTTATAAGGGTAGACAAAGACTAAATATTACAACCGAATTTCTTTCACGTCTTCTTCTGTCACTAAAGTAGTCATACATGTTCGTATGTTAAGTTTCTCTTAACTTAATTTTTTTTGCACATAATATCACACATATCAATAAATGGCATCTGCCTTTATGTGGATTTATGACTACCTGTAATATAATAATAAATAGTTATAATGTTCAATCGATACTGGAACCCACAGCATCAGGGCAGTAATTAATAGTTAGTAACCAAAGACAAAATGTACACAAAGGTATCAACGTCACAAGGGCATTATATAACCGCCATAGAATTGTAATTGTGTAGAAATGACAAAATTTACACGACCTTTCAGATAATTCAGAATATGTGCACGTTTCATTCTTCATCATCATCTTCACCAACCCTTCATAAACAACCTTTCATCGCTCCACAGTTTGGTATGGTTCTCTCTCACCATAAGTCATGGTTAGGTTAGGTAAGGTTTAGAAAAACATTCTATCTAAATGTCTGGAACATTGGGAACTGAATCTGTGATGTAAACCTGAGATTTTTATATTTTTGTGGTTTTAAGTATCTTAAGACCTTTTTACTTGTTATTTTGTTCATTAAAAGAAGTGGTATTTCTCAGTTTTATATAACGTTTAAATAAAGTTATAAATAAATAGATAATTTATAAGAAGTTATAAGTTTATAACCGCCAAGGACATTTCTACAGATTCATAGTGTCCCACGCTGTATGTGGTGTTAATTCAGGCAAGCGTAGTCTAGGAACACATTGATTGTGTCAAGTTATTGTATCCGATAATCTGCGCCAGATTTACGCATTAACTGCATCTTAGATCTGATCGTACGTCCAGATTTGAGTAAGTAATGAGCACTGAATTAAATTATTACACCCATTATTAATGATCGAATGGAATAATGTCACATTAGTACGGCAGCAGTAAGGACAATGTCAAATTAATAATAATCTTGGGACATGTCCACACATGGCCATCTGATCCGAAAATAAGTATCAAGATAGCTTATGTTATGGTAACCACACGGCAGATACACTACACATATACATATAAATATTGTGTATACACAATGTGTGTAACTTAGGCCGCCTCCAGCTAAGTGGAGTGACGATATATGCAAAGTGGCTGGCAGTGGTAGGATACGAAGAACTGAAGATCGAGCTCATTGGCGTGCCATTGGAGAGGCCTATGTCCAGCAGTGGACGGGATTAGGCTGAAGATGATGATGATACTTATTAAACATTTTTACACTCAAAAATAATACTCGTGCTCATCACAAAAATGTTTATTATATATTTGTCAGAATCGAAACCAGGACCTCCGACGCCACATTTAGGTTCATTAACCACTTCACTTACAGACCAGTCATATGTGTATAATAAGACTTATAAACCTAGTGTAAATGGTAGAGTCGGAAGAGACATACGAGTACATCCTTGTACATAGGACTACTCTGCCTAGCCCAATGGGAAATAGTGTGAATATGCAGGTATGGAAAAGGTAGAATTTGGTATGATAGTCATCAGACGCTTTTTAATGATTGGATTCTCCAATAATTCATATCCTGAGGTTCCAGTTCTGTTGCTTGCGTATTGTAAATTGGTCTTCTCATCACGATCTTATAACACGGAAGTGATTGGATTGCTCTAAATTTAAAAAATAGTCCACGCTTGGTAATAAACTTGAATATTTTTTTTTTAACCCATTACAATTCCACTGTTGGAATACGGGTCTCCTCTCATATTAAGAGGGTTAAAATATATTTTTTTTTTCTAAATTCTAAGGTGTGCAGGTTTCCTCACGATGTTTTCCTTCACCGTTAGCAAGTGATATTTAAAATATATATAAAATATATTGCGCAAATTAATAGATGGAATATGTATGTACTACGTCGTATATAGGAGTATATAACCTTATATCTGCCATGTCTTGATAAACATTATTTAGTGATTGAAGTTAATGTAACCCACACTCTAGTACCTGCTACCCACACATACGCACACTTAACACATCCTTTTATCATTGACTTCTTTGTATAGCGCGCTTTAAAAACTAGTTTCAAAGGTAAAAAGGATTTCAGAGGCTTTCAAAGAGATGCTATTTATGTTTCAGACATCCTTTTTTTCTTTAGATTGAAAGCTTTTCATAGCTCGCGTGGGAGTAAAAAGGTATGTGATACATAGTAATGTTACTACAGCCTACTGTTAAGGATTTTTATATACATATATGTGTAGTTACGTATGTATTTGTTAGCGAGTTGGATCATAGCTTGTGTAAAACTTGGCGTATAATTCTTCTTACAACTCACTTAATTAATTATTGGGCAATAAATGCACGATAGTGCGAATAGAACCCAACTTACAACGATATTAAATAACCAGTACGAAACTTAAGAAAATTAGAAACAGGGCTTCACAAATAATAGACTTTAATCTTCATTAAATATTGACCAAGAAAAACAAGATAGTGCAATACAATTCTGCTTATGATAAACCTAAAATTGGGTTTCAATTAAAATAGGGATTAATAACAATACAATAGTGTAAATAGAGCCTTAGAATAAACAATCCAAAACATTATTAGCTAACAGTGTGAACAGAGCTTCAGCTGTGATAAAAATAAACTTTGTTCAGTGCCGACCTGATAAAGCATATGAAACCAAATCATTTATCATAAACCAAAACTTTAAAGTCATTGCAAAACTTTCTTACAACTTGACGAGACCCGAAGCATATCCCATCAGCATGTTTCACTACGGACTGGTGGAAACATGATTCAATTATCAATCTAATAACAGCCGTCGTATCTCAAATAATTCAACAGCTACCAAAATACTCTACACGTATTCAAGCGTGCATTTACAGGAACGATAATGACAATCGATATTGGTTCGAACACAAGCGTTACGGAACCCTAAAAAGTACTCAATGTCTCCGCGAGGCAATTTATAAGATTTTCCAACACAAAGTCTACGATTCCTTATTGTTGAGTCACAAATAGGCGATTGTCTGCTGATGGCATTGTTGACAATATGTCCGAATATTGCTTGCGGGGATATTAAATTTCAGAATACGGCGCTTAGACGAAATTCGATTTCGTGCACGCAAATGCCATCCTTATTGCTTGCGTCTTTTGTACGGTTTTACATGTACCGACAGGGTATGTACATATTGATACTAATCGTATCGGAATATAATGATGATGCAGAACACGAGGACTTGACTTGGCTGATATAAATAACGACTTTCTTTTTATTCTGTTCGCCAAACACGTTGGTAGTGATATGTACTCATATGTATGCGAGGTTGGGGTGGGGACGGTTATAACTGGAATGTGCTTATTCCCTGTATACTAAATAAGTAAAACCTTCTTTCTGCCTTTAGTACATTTATAAATTGTTATTCGGTATATTGATAATAATATATACAGTATTATTACTCCCTACTGACACACTGATCTCACATTGTCATTTTACTGTAATGACAGTGCTCAACATCTTCAGCGTGTCATGAGGTGTACCTAATGATAATGAGAAGGCAGGTAGTGGATATTGTTTTTTTGACAACGAAAGATACCATTACTGATAAGCTGATTTAATAATAAATCAAAGAACAAACAATAAAGAGAACACTAAATGCGATATACAAGCCGTAGTTGCAAAGTAAATACTTTGCCGAGATTGGTAAGTCAGTGCCTAGCTAAGGTGTACCGGTCAACGTCAATAATTCATCAGCCTATGTCAGTCCACTGCTGGACATAGGCCTGCCCCGACAGGAGGGTTTATGCCCATAATCACTACGCTGGGCATGCGGGTTGGAGATCGCAGGGCACAGCTTTTAGCACCGTCGACGCTGCTGCCCGTCGGCGGCCAGGGCATTTAGCCGTGCCTATTTAGGCTGCGCTATACCGCAATCAG
>DWDT01004776.1:0-10941 GCA_018245595.1 Microceris scylla
GAAAAACGTACGTGAATTAAGCCGGTACATTTATAATCATGTGTATAAACACTCACGAAACATTTAATAGTAAAATCTTTCATATATTTTATAAAGAGGTAAAGTTTGTTAGTCCGGATTTCGGAGGTATCTATGAAGTTAACCGTCTAATTTCTAAAATAATCACACGACTATGTAGAATGGACTTTCATGGTGGACATAAGTTGTATATTATGTCATTTGAATAAAAATGCTTTATCTGCTTTAAAAAAAAATTCTTAAATGGAGAATATGTAAGTCAACAAAAACACGGGCGTGGCAGTGATAAAAATGTGTATTTTGCTTTTTATTGGTACTCATCAAAAACTGAATTCTACGCGGGTGAAGATGTTGTCTGAACTAGTCTTTAATATAAGTTTCCTACAGTAACATTGTCTGGAAGAGGTCGTTCTATTAGCGATTAGACCGTCTGCTACTACATGCGTGCAATAGATTCTTTCACCTTTTACTATACTGTATTGTCTGAGAACATGGAACAGTTTGCCGTATTTATGTTATATGGCATAATGCGTTGCCTCAGGCTACGCGTGCATTGCTTCTGACGGTGTCGGCGTCCGGCGAGTGCGCTCGGCGGTCACCGCCGGCGACGACCCGCAGGAGCCCCTCGCGCCAGGAGAATGTGTTCGGATCAACACTGGCGCCGCCCTTCCCGTGGGAGCAGACTGTGTTGTGCAGGTACAAAGCTTTCCTTCAAAAAATTGCAAGCTATTTGTGTAAGAGCAACATAAATGTGCGTTATGCGTGGACGCACCTTATGCTTAAAGACATTTATGTCCTATCGGTAACTTCACTATATTTTCATTATTTTTTTGCCTGTAGCGGTTTTGCCTGTAGTCTCCACGATTCGTTTAGGGGTTGGGAATCGCCAAGCACAGTCTGTCGCACCCTCTACGCTGCTGTCCGTCGGCTACCAGCGCAATTAACTATGATTAAATAGGCTATTATATCGTGTTTAGCCAATCACTAGAATCTGTTGTACAGCAGGATGCACCACGGCCAGGTGAGATTGCCTTGGATTTCTAAGGCTAAACTTGAAACCCCTTACACTCTTAACTCCAAATGTACTATATACACAAACCCAAATCTGTCTACTAGGTAGAAGACACAAAATTGATATCCGCGTCCCCCGACAACAAGACCGAGCTGGAGGTGGAAATCTTGGTGGCGCCGCAGCCCCAGCAGGACGTGCGTCCGGTCGGGTTCGATATACCGCTGGGGTCTGCTCTCATCGAGAAAGGTATTGAATTAAACCACAGCAAAAGTATTTGCATACGCAAATGCCATGACTGACTAATTTTGGACATATCCTAGATGATCTTCATGAACTTTCGCCGTCCGCTGTACCTTCATATTTTAATAATTTTATGCATATATGCACTTGTTAGATATCTATAAATATTGTTAGATATTTATAAAACATATTGTACATATGTAGGTATGTATAAGACAAGCTTGCAGGTGAATGTTCGACCACTTCTTTTGCTAGGTAGATATAACTTGGACTAATTATTAAATCCATTATTTATGAGTGTCACTAAAAAGTGTCAGTACTTGTGTGTTACACTGTATACTAGCTTGTATCGGGCAACAACTTGTGTGCAGCGTGCGCTCGCGAAAATGAAATTGAATGCGATAAAAATAGACGACACAGTACACCAGAGTATTTATACTGATTGTGAATATGATGGTTTTGCCACCGCACGTTGCTGCATTTAGCACAGATGATTGCACGGAAGGAGTAGGTAGTGGAACGATGGATACGTTTATTGTTTGTTCCTTTACTCGTGTCTCTATTAATGAAACGTTTTATCCAAGTCTAATTTAATATGAATCCTTTCGGATCTATTGATTTTATTCGAAGTCGCCCCTACTAAATAATGAAAAATGAAGCAAACCTGACTGCATAGGTTTTGGAAAAAACATTTGATGGTTTAGATATGTGAGAACAGCGTACCTTTAGATTCGCGTATAACCAATACAACTTAATTACGCATCTCGCTATGATGACACCATACAAATGATCATACATACAAAGGAATTTTTCTAATTTTATCAAATTTTTAAGTTTTACTTTAGTTATAAAAACATACATTACCTACTGTTCTTATTGTGGGTATTGGTTTGCGGAGTCAGATGGCGGGAGAGGAAGCACATTATAATAAATAATAAAGCGCATTAAATGGCGCCTAATGTGCCATTCTATTGAATAAATCTGTTGGGCTTATTCCGGGAATGATACGCCCATAAGCAATCAATCTTTTTATTTATTATATTTTAGGTGACGTCTTGGATGCAGCTCAAATAGGGATATTGGCGGGGGCTGGGTTTCAGCATGTTACAGTCTTGGTCAATCCGAAGGTATTTGTTCAATATTCCTAAATCCATATATTTTTATAAGGGTAATAATTATTTAAATGTACCTTAACGAAAACATAGTGGTCACCTTATTTACCTACCTGATGGGGAAAACTGACAATGAAACCTGGACAACAAACAGGTATAGCCATGTTGATTTGCATTTGTGTGAACAGTTGGAGCTGCAGTTCAGGAACAAAACTGTCTTTTTTTGGACCACAGGCAACATAGTCACTATAATATGTATTTAAACTTCCTATATATAACTAATTTTGCTTAATGGTGTCTTTTAAACTATGGTAATGCTCATCAAATAATGCCTTAAACGTCTAGAATCTAGCAATTCAGCATTCTACTAATAACTCTAAACAGTTAGATTAGATAATTATAATTTATATTCACATGCGATCTACAGTTAATTATAGGATTAATCATAACTTAAACTAATTGAAGTTAAACCAATTAATTTAACTTAAACTAACTTAACTGATTTATGTAGACACAATTTAAATAGTGTCAATTCAAATCAGTTAAGTTTAGTCATAGTCAGTTATTAAATTCTATAACTGTGTACAAAGTAATGACATCGTTTTAGGTAGGTTTACTGTCAACGGGTAACGAATTGCAAGAGCCATCTGAAGAGGTACTGCAACCTGCGCACATCCGGGACTCCAATAGGACTATGTTGAAGATGTTGCTTAGGTGAGCTTTTAATCTGAGTAAACTTTACAGTTCACGTTTACGTTTGTTGATATAAAGTAGCCTATTTAGACCGGCATTATCATAGGCGGTGCTCGCATGCTTAGCGTTTATGGGTAAATCTCTCGCTAGGAAGGCTTATGACTAGCAATGGTTTGACACAAGTTAATGATAAAGATGGTGATGATTTTCTACGTTGCATTTTATTTACCATTGTCCACAGAGAGCACGGCTACGACAGTATAGACTGCGGGTTGGCGCGCGACGACCCCGCCATCCTCATGGCCGCCATCGCCGCCGCGTTGCGCAAGACGGACGTGTTGGTATGCACTGGCGGCGTGTCCATGGGCGAGAAAGACTTGTTGAAGCCAGTTCTCCTTCATGTAAGAACACTTGCACTTCCCCTTCCGCTATCTTATTCCTTAAAATAAATCTTAACATACTATGATAAAAATTAACATTTGTCATTTATGTAGTTACTACCTCGCTATTATTTGATTTGAACTAGGTTGTTTGAAGGCGGTGAGTATTTAACTTCCGCGAAGTTATATTAAAGTTCATTGCGTGCACTTGATGCAAACTTCCACTTACCCTTAGTATTGTCCACCATACTCGGATAGTGCTTTATCAGGTTTTTACTATTTGCATCAGTACAAGTAGACATATTATGAAATTTTGTTTTGTGGACCAAATCGCTTAACTGGATAGCTTATCTTACAGAATTGGTAATGCCATTCATATTTCGCAACTAAGCTTATTTGACCACTATACCTTTCGTTATATCTTTGACAGGACTTTGGTGCCACGTTGCACTTTGGTCGCGTGCGTATGAAGCCTGGGAAACCCACCACGTTCGCGACTTGCGAGTTTGAGGGGAAAACCAAGTACATCTTCGCATTACCCGGTTAATAAATTTAATTTTATGTTCAATTTTAGAATTATGTTTTATTATCAACATCTGCAAGCCGTCTAAGTCCACTATCGGTCTTAGGTTTTCCTAAGGAGTGCCGTCGGGCCCCGATGTCAGACTGCCGCATCCATTTTCTGCCTGTATTTTTTGAGATGGTTAAAACTTTGTAACGCGCAGAAGGCTCCAAAGGAATGTGATTTCATTAAACGGCTTTTCTAGTAAGTAGTTTGAAGCGATGTAAGCAAGTGAGACGTTTAGTGGTGACGGCAGGCAACCCGGTGTCGGCGTACGTGTGCTGCCTGCTGTTCGTGGCGCGCGCGCTGCGGCGCTGCTCGCGGCGCGCGGGCGGCTTCGTGCGCATGGGCGTGCGGCTGGCGCGCGACGTGCGCCTCGACCCGCGCCCCGAGTACGCGCGCGCCATCCTGCGCTTCGCGCCCAGCGGCGACATCCCCACCGCCATCCTGATCGGCAACCAGGTCCGCTCTATGTCTATCAGGGGTCGAAACATCATGTGTTTTCGTGTCTATTTATATTCAATAGTCGATTGCTATATTCATTGTAGTTACTTAATTTCATAATCCGCTTCTGAAGTAACCTTTGTATCGTGCAAATCCAATATATCACTACCTACCGATATATATGTATTATGAAAAATAAGCGTTACTTACCTATTATTATATAACTGATCTATATTAATTTGTCGATTTCGACACCGATGATACTAACAGTTGCATTTAATGGTACTATACTAAATCATAATCCGTCTAGTCTAGACATTAACGTCCGCGTCGCCAATTAAATGAATTTCCATATTAAATAAAACCGAATTTCCCTGTACAGTGTAGCAGCCGGCTGCTGAGCGCGTGCGGGGCCAGTGTGCTGCTGGAGCTGCCGGGCGCCACGCCGGCGCAGCGACAGATCGCGGCCGGCACGCCCGTCTTCGCGCTTGTCACTGGCCGGATTGATTTCACCAGGTTCGCGTAGACTTGAAGCTAATTTTTGTGGCAAGCACACACTGGACAACTGGACTGGTTTTGTGGCAAGCGCACATGGGACATTCCACCGCATTCCTCTGTTCTTATGGTGAATTATTGTCGAACTTTGAATACGCCGAAAACGTCACCGACATCGTTATCGACGTTTAATTTGTGCGATATGTAACAGTGACAGCGTTATCATTGCCCAGAGACAGGTCCGAATACCGGCATACCAAATAATTTATTGAAGTGAAACTTTTCTGACGGGTTAATAATTTTCTATCTTTAGGAAAGTTTTAAATCACGCGAGGAGTAGGTCGTAATCATTTGTTTTTTCTCTTATGTGATGACGTATATATAATTAGTATATGTATACGTGTTGCACTATAATTTAACAATTGATGTACCTAATTTTTGTTTGTTGTTTCGCTCTATTGTACCATAGTATCTACTTTTCAACGGTATCTAGTTACTACTTACATTGCGTAAAATTCAATTATAAATTAAGAGCTGAGAAACAAAGCTGTTACTAAATAAAACCTGATCAGTAATACAGTTGTTTTTATTAAGCAGACATTAAATAATGGTCAGCCACTGATCCAAGCAAAAAGAATCGTCATCGTGATTCTAGGTGTCGAAATTAAATTTCTTTCCCTACATTAGTTAAAACTCCCCGCTAAAAATAATATATATCAAGTTATGGAAATCTCTCGATCTACATAAAATCAGTAACAAGTATCAATTTCTCTGCGCAGGGGCTCCACGATCAAGTTTTTTATTTCCCAAGGTTGTGTGTTGTCGATGACATTATAGTCACCGTCCTGATATCATAGTGATTATTCCTAAATTTTTTTAGATTTCTTATTTGATGTAGAACATCATTTTGTTATACCACAGTACACATTTAAGTTTAATTTAAAAATATTTCATTATAAAAAAAGATGTTTAACATCACAGCCAGTTTCTCATTAACTTAAGACTGTGAAGAGTCCAATTCGTTAGTGTTCAAATATTAATATAAATAGATCTGATGATGTATCTCATTGTCACAGATGTATGCTTTAACTTTTGCTCCTGAAGCAACCACCCAGTGGCGTAGCTAGGGTATTTACTGCCTGGTGCAGCTTAGGACTTGATGCCCTTTAAAATGGTCAAAATAATTTCATTTTTCTTGTACATTTCTTGATTCTTGATTGAAAAAAAATTAGAAGAATTGATCGTCGACTTTGATGCCCGGTGCGACTGCACCGCTCGCATCCCCCCAGCTACGCCACTGCAACAACCAGATTAATCATTTTTGTATTTAACTGTACGGTGGTTTCTTCCTTTCCACGTCGTGAAGATATCTGTCTTAGACTAGTATATGAATCAGTCGCATCCCGACAATTATTTTTTACGTAAATATAAATATTTATACGTCTAAAATTATCACAATCACCCTCATTATACATAAATCATCTGAATTATAGTAAAGTAGATAAACGTGTGTTCGAGATGGAAAGTTCGGTTTCTGTTAAAACAAACATCGGTAATGTTACACGATTTTAATGATAATGATTAATTATGTGCAATGGCATATTACATGATATTTAAAAGTTGTTCCTCGTTGTGCAACTGTAGGTAGCAACGCTGTTGTGTATTTGTCTTTTTTTGCCCAATTATGTAATATGAATATTTCAGCTGTTATTTGGATAACAACCTAATGTACCTAAATCTTTATTTAGTTTTTGTGTTTTGTTCAGCTCAATAATACTTTTTGTTTACCAATACCAATGTCAGTTATATTTCTATCATATGATCAAAATCAATGATTAATCAGTGTTGTGTGTATATTAGAACAATTATTGTATAGTACTATTAAATAATTTAAAAATGAAAGTTGTTTTACATGTACCATACACCCATAGATGCTCATGAGGCCTGCTCACTTATTCACGATAATGTACTGTGTTTGAACAAGTGTCATTCAGTGGTCACTAAATCATTATATTTCGATTATAACCTTGTAATGAGAAATAAAAATATAACATGAAACATACTGTGCAACTTTAAGTCGTCCTGACAAATCTGCACTATGCAATCAGTATCCAGGAGTCCATTTTGTAGGAAGTAAACGATTTATGTTCTAAAGATACATGGCGTGAAGCCTCCATATAATCTGGTAAAATTTGTTGATTTTCTGGATTGGAAACTTTTCATGGAAAACAAATATAATTATTGTATGTGATTAAATTAAATCAAATCCTTATTCTTAGACAAGAGCGTATAAAAATATGTAACAAACACGAGTGGAAAAATAAATAATTTTAATAATGCTTTTATTTCATCATAAAACATACCACACTGACTCACAAAGATTCTGCAAGCTGTTGAAAATGAGTAGTGTCCTGTTCATTGATCACATGAGTTCTTATTCAGGCATTTATTATTCTAATAACTTAACTTCATATAAAACAAACAGTATTAGTTATACAACACGCTGCACTTCAAAGAACCTCTTCAGGTAATACACTTGACCTAATGTCATAAGGACCAGCACACCGGCTTCAAAGGTGGACCACATCACGACCCGAGAGTTGGTGCTTTCGTTGATGCCCCGATGGATGCGGTCGCGCACCTAAAAATACAAACATACATATACGCTAATCATTATTAAAATAATTACGAAAAAAAGTATAATTGAAATTAAACAAAATTTATTATTCATTAAATTGTTTTTCTCCGTCTCGACATGGATATGCGGGAATGCCAGCGTATCGTTACAAGCGACCAAACCTGGTGCTGGCTAATCACAGCGCAGCCTACTTAAGCTCAGCTAAATGCCCTAGCCGCTTATGGACAGCAGGTTGGGTGTTGTTCTGCCAGAAACTGAGCTCTATGATGCACAACGTGAATGCCCAGCTTGGGGATTATGGGCAAAAATAACTCATGAAAGGTTTATGTCTAGCAGAGAACCTAGATTGGCTGATGAACTGAATTAATATCTAATAATAAAATAATAATCAACCCATTTATCATTCCACTGTTGGAATATGGTTTTCCTCTCATATTGAGAAGGTTAAGGCCATAGTCAGCCACGCTGGCCAAATGTGGGTTGGCAGACTTCACACACCTTAGCAGTTTCTTCATAAATTCTAAGGTGTGTGGATTGTATGATGTTTTTCTTCACCATCAGGGTGTGTTTCCATCAGGGATGTGCGAGGATGCGTAGCGAGGAATGTGTTTGTTAAGAACCAATAGAATCCCTTCCTTGACCTAGCCTCGCTCAGTACAGAGAAGGGGAAGGGTGCCTATTTTTTTTTCGTTATTTATTGTTATAAAGTACAGATTGAATTCAAAGTTATATAAAAGTAAAAAAATAGACAAAATAGACAAAACAGTATAAAATATTAAAATATAGGTTTTCAAATCTCAAATTTTGTATCTCTGCAGTTCGCATGACATCATTAAGCCAAGTGCACAGATATTTCCGACTGGTTGTACCAATTGAATTTAGTCAGTTCGAACGTAAAATCATGCCTGTGGTCCCCGAAGCGGTAGGCAAAGGAGTGAAGTACACTCTAACATTTCACCAGTTATGTTTATGTCCTATGAAATAGGTGGTGAGCCTAGTCATACACAGGACACAGATCCAGACTCAAGAGTCACCTCTAAATTATTAAGAAAATTTTAATAGTATCCGACTCAGGATTTGAACCCCAGGGCCTTCCGATTGGCAGTCCCACTTGCAACCACTTGACCAATGAGGCAGTCAATTAGTCAGTTTATTATTTTCAAAATAATTCCCTTGTGTTTCCAATTGCTTACATTCCTCTCACCTGCATATACTCTTGCTCATGTTTGACAGTCTTGAGTGTAGTGGCAAGCTCTTTGATCATATCCTCCAGCTTGTTGTGGTTCACATCCTCTTTGTTTCCTTCCTCCTTATGTGGTGCATCTCCTACTTCCAAATTGAACATCACAACCTACAGGTATATTAAAACTTCTGTTATGTTAAGGGAGCTTAAAAATCAAATGATTTCTAATCTGTTATCATCTATGTTACAAAATGTCCGTGTATCTTATGTTACAAGAGATAATTCATAATTGATTATAAAAAAAGTAATGTACTGTTCATCTATGGTTTTGAGAATGCTTAGATTGTTTTTTTATTTCATTTAACTGTTGGTATAAATAGAATATATAACTAAATGTGTAACAGAATTTTTGAGACCATAAAGCACACTATGCTTTGTATTATGAGTCATACAAAATTTAAAACACACTTGAATTCAGTTTACAATAGAAATTTCAAATATTTTAAAGTAAGTTTCTGTTTTGGTTGAAACTGAGAGTGAGGCTGAAAGTTCGGTTTCGGTTTCAGCTGAAACCCTGTTTCGGTCAGACACTAAATTATATATTTGCATCACTTAACTGACCCTCTCTGTGCTGAGTCCAATGATACAGGGTACATGTGGAATTAGTTAATGCACACATTTCAACGCATAACATGACAATAACAAGTTCCCAACAGGATATTGAAAGTGATACCTTGGGAGTCATGGTGGACATTTGGTTGCTGAAGCAGTAAGTATATATGCCAGCCATGGGTGCAGAGAATGTGTACATGCCAGATGACTCCCGCTCCCCATTATAGATGACAGTACCATCGGGGCCTGTGATCTTAACATCTATGTCCAAGAAACCACCTTCTGCTATTTCAAATGTTAAACCTAAAATATGAAATTTGAGTTATAGCAAGTCTGAGAATAACAAGTGCTTTAATTACATACATCCTTATTTATAATTTCCTTGAGTACAAAAATACTTACTCCTTTATACAAAACCAGAAAACGTTTTAATTGTTATAAAATGGCGATAGCCTTTATGTAAACAAATAATTTTTAAAGTAGGTTATATAGATTTTTATCTACCTTTTAGTCATTTGAATGAAAAACAAAACAATAGAATTCGACAGCAACCACACGACATAGTATGTACTTGAAAATAGTAATTACATATATTTTTTCATAAGATAAAGCAATGAGATTTTAGAAAAGCAAACTATAATATACCGGGAAAAGTTACTAAACGGTTAGATAGTAGAGGTTAGGGATAACTTAGAATTTTTTTTAATTCCCACATTTCTTGTGCACAATTGTTTTTCAAAAGATTTCATAAAACTTACCTATTTTAGTATCGGTTTCAACATGTTCAAAAAAACATTCTTCAGCGTGTGCATCTACTGTGATTGTGTAGCAGATTACTGTACGAAATAATGAGATAAATAAGACTGTATATAGCCATATAGATTTAGACGTATCTTCCATTTTAATAGATTTATTTATATAAATATATTACGAATTTTTAGCGGCGCAAACTACAGCTTATTTTCTTCCATACAGTATTTACCCTTTAAGCCACGTAATGACAAATGTTTAGTGACAAATTGACATGAATTGTCAATCATCCTTATTGCCAGTATAATGTTCCGACGTCATTACACTAATAATTGCAATGTTACCATATAACAATAGACTCACCAATTATTCTATGGGACATGAACGTAACTGGTGAAATGTGGGAGTGTACTATACTTCTGTTCCTATTCCTTCGAGTATTACAGGCGTGAAATTACGTCACCATATGAAATATAAAAATAATGTTTCTATACTAAGACATAGTCGCTCAGCGAGTTATGGCAAGGCTATGCTCAGCGTCTCTATGAGGGATCGAATCCCAAATGAGGCGATCTGTCAGAGAACCAAAGTTATTGACATAGCCCAAAGGATTATCAAGTTGAAGTGGCAGTGGACTGGTCACATCTGTCGCAGAACTGATAGCCGCTGGAGCAGACGTGTTCTGGAGTGGTGACCGCGACTTGACAAACGTAGCGTAGGACGCTCTCCAGATGGGTGGAGTGACGATATACGCAAAGTGGCTGGCAGTGGTTGGATGCATAGAGAAGAAGATCAAGCTCAG
>DWDT01004777.1:0-10940 GCA_018245595.1 Microceris scylla
CGCGGATGCGTCCTAAGATGGAGCACGCATGCCTAGGAAGAGCCTATTCACCCCTTGCTTACAAGAGACCCGAGTTATATGTGTCCGGAAACAGACACCGGCATTCCTCGGTCGTCTGAATAAGATCATGGGCAGCAACAGTCATTTTTGAGCACCACCTACATCTTTTCTACTGTGATTTAATAAAGGAAATTAAACCAGATGAGCACCACAGGGTTATTTAATTTACAAGAAGAAAAAAATTACCAATATTTCCCTCTGTAATATTTTACAAGTTATGCACTCGTATGTTGACTTTGAATATAGAAGGAGCAACACGTTAAAAGCTAATATGTAAGTGAACATATAGCGGGTGCTCGGGAGACGTAAAGGGGAGGGCGCGGATGTTGCAGGTCGCTGGCACTGCGTGGAGTGCGCGGTGTGCAAGTCGTGCGGCGCGCGCGAGCCGGGCGGCGCCGCCGCGCCCGCCGCCGCCGAGTGGCACCACCAGACGCGCCGCGGGCCCGGCGGACACAAGCTCTACTCGCACTCGCTCTGCACGCCCTGCGCCAGGTGCGTACCCACACACGCACCGCCGCCGCCACCTGTGCACCTAATTATATCGCTCCACAGCAGTGCTTGCATTTATACTTGCAGATATACTCTAATGGAAAATGTTACAAACTATTTGCACTGCAACGACAACGGGAAAGTTAGGCAGTCGTATATTTTGATTGATTACATATATTTGCTATTTTTATAGTCTAATGAGAAATCAAAGAAATGAAAAGTCTAAAATAAAATCATAATTGAAGTAAAGTGGTAAATTAGAGTACACTCCATGTGGCAACACTTTGGTTCATTTAAACAGGAACATAGTTACACAATTTACTTATTGCCATAGAATGCTAAAACAATTCTGCAGGTGAATTAAACAATGGGGTCATTGAGTATTTTATTTAATATTAACTTCAAACGAATTCACTTTAAATTAAAAACTAATTATTATGTTACTTGTATGAATGATTATTTTTATACTTTAATACATTTTTAAAATTATAGGTGATGTAACACATATTGCAGACTTGATCAGATTGGCCTGTATTGTAAGACATTTACAGAATAGTTTTAAATAGATATTGGTACTTGGTTTTCAAAATAGATCTGCAGGTACTCAATTATGTATTTATGAATCTTTTTTATTTCTTAAGGGGTATCCATCATCTTTCTAGAGACCTCTATTAATTTTCAACTTAAATTTGTTGTCATATAATGCCCTATTTAGGTATTATCATACTTGGTTACAGATATATGTAATAATAAAAAACTGTATAGGTTTATACACTTATTTATTATTACATTATTTTTACATAGGTTTTTTGTTTACTCTTGAACAACCCGTTTAGAATACCCATGATACAGATTAAAGGTTATTGTTAAAGGTTAATGATTAAAAGTCAAACCTTTTCAATATATGTTGCTAAGAAATGTTAGAACTGGATTGTATTTAATTTTTAATTTTATTAAATATAAAAACTTTTTCATAAATAAGGAAAATCACGAGAGTATGTGATTAAATAAATGTTGGTAAAACAATAAATAAACCCCATACAGTGGTAATACAAAGGGATATTTAAAAAGACAATAATTCCTATTTAAAAATACAATTCAACATATTTATAGTGAATTTTAATAATTGAACATTTTAATAACGTAAATACTAATTCAGGTTTATCTTGTAAAATAAACTTCAATTTCTACTTTCTTTGAAAACTTGATTATGTAGGTTATGATGTAGACAAAATGTGTTTATTTAACACAATGAAAACTTACATACAGTTAAATCTTTCATGATACATTTAGTATATAATGCAGTATAACATAACTGAAAGAATTTATTTTATGTCAATCTATTGTTCTTAAGAAGAGAAAGAGTTAATGGTACTGTAAATCTTAAGTGATTTAATCAAGAATTTTTGCCTATCGTAATTTGTTAAAGAAGTTTTTACTGTAGCCTTTCAATGAAATTAGACATTGTTAAAGAACAGGTATGGTTGTTGTAAAAAGACATGTAGATACTCCCCATCTCCCCAATTTTTTTCTCCGGTCACATTTGTGCTTTAACTTTCCTAATAACAATACACAGGTACAAAATGGTTGCAATATTATTTTAATCGTTTAATAAAACAACTAATTTTAAGTAATATTCACTTATAACAAAGCAAGTTTATTTTTTACATATAATAAAAAAGCGTTGACGAATTTCTTCATGTAGTTTTTTGTGTCGCAAATACAGTCGATTCTATTTCTCGTGATAAACTTGTGGTTCACGTTATGAATGTAATCGGTGTTGTTTTTCAAGTAGAACCAAGAGTGGCCACATCAATACCTGAACACGTAGTTGCATAGATCGAGAAGAATATGTAGCGAAGGACCCGGATAGCCGAAAGTACAAAGTTTACAAGTCTTTCAATAATCTATGTGTAATTGTTTACGTATTAACTGGTCTTGGTAGTTACTGTGTACTCACGTCACCCCATGCGTGTTCGATGTGGACTAACATAAGCCGCTCCATTCTGTGTCTTCACTGTCGACATCTGCTTTGTCTTTGGTATATTTGTAGCATTTTGCCCCCCTCCCCCCCTCGCATTATGTTTACTATGAAATCCGAAGCAGTGTTCTTTATTAGCACATATCCTCAGCTGCCTAATTCTACTAATTAATAACATAACTATTCCATAACATAGCAAAATCATTCCATGTTATGTGTTGCACATGAAAATGATGGAATATTGTGTGTTGTTAGTTAGTATAATTGGACTTGTTAAAGTTGCATGCTACACATCCCTTGATTTGTAATTTATTTCTGTTAGTTAATCTGTACTCGAAGAATGTATGCTCTAAACATATTTTTTTGTTACTTTTTGCTAGTTCAAATTATTTTTATTCCTATTGAGCATACAAACTTCCAAAAGAACAGTAAAGTAGGACTTAAATTATATAAAAGAAAACCGTCTTCTAAATTTTTATTCGTCCCGAATATATATTCTGAATTATATCATTTATACTGTGAATATTAATTAGGCTAAATATGTATATGTATATATTCATAAATATATAAACAGATACTCTCAATTTAACCGACTTTACTGTGTCCTTATTATACCGTTGTAATATGTTATAAGAGTATTAGATTAACTCGCAATTGGTGCAATACAGAAAGCTGATGTTACCTGTCGTTCATTGTATTGCCTCAATTAATGTATCATAGGTGACGTCCACTGGGTGTCGAGATGGCATCACCGTCGCAGATGGTCCAACTAACTCCATTGTCTCATGTAACATACCGAACTAACACGGGTGTAGTACGTCATCAATACTCATTGAGTTCACTAACTCGGACTACACTTTATTACTTGTCTTCTGGCTCCCTGCACACATTGTTCAATAAAACCTATAATGTTTTTGAAATAATCTGTAGTGTGTAGATGTTTTTGTCACACTTTCCTAACGTATAACGTAATTGTTTTATATAAAAATATGTATGTATATGTATTTACTAAATGAAAAGAATTTTAATAGTAATATCTCACTCTGCTGTGATTTTACATTTTAGAACAGACTTAGTAACATATGCCACGTAGAATAATTAATAGAATTTTGATTAATAAAACTTGAAACACTTATAACGTTATCTTGTTTAATACTCTTATGTTTATGTATTATGCTTTCGACGTCTAATATTTTGCAGTTCACTGCGAGAAATTTCCTTCGCCAGTATCTTTATTATGATTATTATGTATATATTGACATGATTAATAAAAACCTACCGTACGCGAGCCAGTAGAGAGGATACGTAATAAAGTTGTAAAGAGTTGAGACCGTCCAGTAGGCAGCGGGTCTCGTGTGGATACTAATGGCGTGTTTCTGTGTTCCGGTGCTTGTGCGCGTACAATCCGTATGTGTGTGTGCGTACGTAGGGCGTATCGCATCGGTCGCTACTGCCCGCTGTGCGAGCGCTCCTTCATCGGCCCGAAGGGGACCATGCAGCTCGTCATATGTAAGCTCTGCGATAGGCAACTGCATCAAGGTACGTCACCCCACCAACGACCAGTAGACAGCATACGCTTACAACCCCACCACGTCCGCGGGCGGAGGTCGAACCTCTTTACGGTTGTATGTTTTAAATATATTTCCGATTTAGATAATGGTTCGTGTCAATTTGAAAATAGAAAACCTGAACGTTCTACTTCTACCCGCATTTTTCTATATTGCTTGTGATATTCGGATATGAGGGTGTAGGTTTTCAATAATATTCTATAGCGTTCATTTTAGAATATTATAAAACTTACAACCTCATGTTTGCTGCTTCGCTTTTATTTGTTATGCATTATACGCATGGTTACATCAAATCATTTTATAAATCTCAATATCAGCATTATTTAAATATGGTTTCATGCTTCCTCATATATTTCGCTGTCTTAACTGTAACGGTTCCTTCCTTACACAACCTTATGAACTGCCTCAGGAATTTGTAATCCAACAGGCCAATACACGAATATTATAAAATTTATCGTGGACAATGACAAAAAAAAGAAACATTATAGGAAGCTTTAGTCTTGTTAGATGTGATTAGATAAAATCGTCTAGGTGACCGCATGATGTATCTATTATATACACAATGTACTTATAATCCGCCTCGTATAGTTGATAGCTGGAACGATTGGTTCGCAACTAGAGAATCACGAGGGTCGTCCTCAAATAGATATATACCGATTTGTGTGTGCTACGTATGCGCCGGGTCCCACAGCCGCGGGAGATCGGCGTCGCTGGACCGATTACGTCAACATTCCATATTTTAAAATATTATTATTATTTTAATTTTAAAATTTACCATACGGATTCTTAGAATATTTGTCATAGTCGATTCTTTAACAATACTTGTTAACGAATTTTACTAAAGTGAGACAGGGAACGTATAGTAAATGCGAAACAAAGGAAGACACGAGTACGATCGGTAAAGGCTAGACGTGAATCGGTCCAGCGGCGCGAGCGCGCGGCGTGGCACTACAGCGGCGGGCGCGTTGTTCGCAGAGTGCGTTAGGCCGACCGTGGCCAGCCTCGACGTGCTGGACTACACGTGCGCAGAGTGCCGGCGCGGCGGCATTACGTCGCGCGCCGCCGCCGTGCGCCTCGCGCCGCGCACCATCGCCACGCTCTTCATGGCCAAGCGCCGCTTCAACAAGTACGCGCACCGCCAGTACCTGGCCTCGCGCCGCCGCGCGCACGAGCCCGAGCCGCCCGCCGCGCGCAGCCCCGCGCGCAGCCCGCCGCTCAGCCCCGCGCCCAGCCCCGCGCTCAGCCCCGCGCTCAGCCCCGCGCCGAGCCCCGCGCCCGAGCGGGACGCCTCGGACGCGTCGGACTCGGCCGAGCCGCCCGCCGACCCGCTCGCGGGCGCGGACTGACCGGCGGACGAGTGCGCGACCGTGTACAGTTTCGGACAGTATAACATATTTAGCCGTTACTAGTTTGTATGTGACTCTTATTCGCTTCGGTAATATGGTTGTAAGGTGATCTGCGGCCGACCCGGTCCGGCGGTGAGGCCGTTCGCGATCGACGCGTTTCGTATTTATCCCTAGAAGGAGTAGGTGGTCCGTTTGACGATGGTGAGACGTCATAGAGTGGTTAGATAGCTGTAGTGAGCGGGTCGCTAATGTGTAAGCTGTACAGTAACTTAATACTAACTTCACTATATGGGTAGCTGGGCAATCATACTATTTTTAATATTGATAGGTTTCGTTTAAACGGTGCGCCGCGAGACGGAGCGCTCCTCTGTCCCGCGCGTTATTTATCTCGAGGAGAGTAGGGTCGAACGTTTGAGTAGCATGCCTGTTGTTAGTTTCTTCGAGGACGAACTCCATGAGACCGACTATTGTTTATAAGTGTGTGAATCTGTATCGAGGAATGTGTCAGTTTGGTTGTGCTCCTTCCTGCGATTGTTTCCAAAACTTCAAAAATAAAATGTATATTGTAAAGAAATCTGCCTTTTAATGCATTTGTCGTGCAATCGTTGGTCTTAATATTTGGTTATTGTATCATTTCAAAAATGAAGACAGAGCGCATTTTGTTTTATTTTTCTTATAATAAAAATAATTTAGAATATTGTTAATTTTGCTTAATAAGGTATTTATTTTAGTTATACATTTATATGGATACAACTGTATACAATCTAATACCCACTATTATATATTCGAGGATAACGGAAATAGGTATTTAGGATCCCAGTAAATGAATGAAGAAATGATATACACTGACTGAAATTAAATGAATTACATACTTATATAATTCTTTATTTTTTTTTGCAAACTATACCTCTACGTTTAACAAGTTTGCAAAGAAATCATTGTTTTTCAAACTGTTGATGATTACTCTATTTAGATTTTAGGTTTTCGTTTTGTTAATTTAATCGGTAACAGCAGCTCCCCCCATCCCCCAGAAACAACGTTAATTTAATTAATCACTTTATTTAGCAAAAAAAACGCTAACTATTGTCTGAAATGAATCTCGCAGGATCATTACTAAAGTTTTGTTTCCATTACATATAAGAAACAAGATTGATTTTATTTCAACCCTAATTCGTACCACTACTATTGTTAGCAGACGCGGGGCCAATAGTTAGCGTTTTGACTTAATTTCAAAGTACAAAACTCATAGGCTACCTATCTTATATTTTCTAATTTATTCACTCTCGTCCTGGAATTGTGCACCCAATTACCATAGATTAAAGAGACGCGTTATAAATTATTTAGCCGAGAATATAGTATGTTTATTTTGATTACGGAGAAAATATTTATTCTACAAAGAAGTATTACCGCTGCAGTTGGGTGCCAGTTCCGCGGCGGCGCTCGCGCCTTCCCACTGCTGTGTGCAATTGTCCCCAATATGTTGTGTATTATATTCTTGTATTAGATCTATGTAAGAGCAGGTAATCAGTAACTTTGAACTAATGCTGGTTAAGTGTAATGTATCATGATTAGTTTATAATTATGCTTTCGTTATTTTTAATCATAATTTACTTAGTGACAATTTTTAAGATAAAAACAAATTATGTCCGAAAATATTTCATCAAATCATGTTATTATAACTTTTATACGATATACACAACTGGTTTGGGTGTGTCTCACACCGTAATTCGCATTGCTTTATTGACACAGGTGAATTATTAAGACTTACTTGTAAGAAGGATAATGATAACTTTATGTCTACTTAATGCAAGTGTAAACGTTTTAGAAATCTCGCACTGTTCGGTCAATTTTGTAAAAAAATAAAGTAAATTTAATTTGAGTTTTGTTTTTTATTTTTGTTGCGGAGAATAAAACGCAATTTTGCAATAAAAATAATTTATATAATTTGACTTAAAATACAGTAAACTTGGTAGCATAATTAACAAAATTTTATAAACACTGAAAATATTCAGCAAATATATTTTATAAACTGGCGATAAAGCATCTGTATTCTTATTTCAAGTGGGAACCTGGGGACAAAGAATAGGCACCATTTCATTAATTTTTCGATGTGATTTTTTCTAAATATCAGACAAATATCGTAAGGATTAATATTAATTAATGAGATAATTTATGAACAAATTAGAAAAGCGTGTTAAGTTATAATAGTGCAATTATTACCGAGTGTAAGTAATGTCTGGAGGGTACGGCTGTTTCTGATAAACAGATATAAGAATTATTACTTAAAAAGTCTAAGTGACCTGGTTATATAAAATACGCAATATTATGTACGTACGGTGGCGTCTGATAAGTTCGAGGCCTAAAAAAGCAAAGAAGTTATCAATAATATTATAACATTTCTATTTTCTACTATAAAGTAAAAGAAAAATGTTTTTATTTTATTCGTTAAAGTAAGTTTCGCCTGCTGCGATTATTTTAATGCCGTACAAAAACCCACGGTCCTGAAACTGGTTTTAGTATCTGGACCATAAAATAGGTGTTTAATTTGGCTTAAATGCTGTCTGTCAAGACTTAACTTACAAGCAGGGCAAACTGGTGTATCGACCGGTAAAAACTGCACACCACCTAATTTGCTCAGTCTCTTCTGAAATATTTATAGATCCTTAGGCTGGTAATTAATTAATTTTTCTGCCCACAAAATGTTCGCCATTTTTTCACTTTTAACATCTATATATTTTTTGTCAGTTACGTTAATATTAATAGCTTCACAAATCATTTATCTCATTTTTACGTACTGTGGCTGTCAAATTACAGATTTAGTTTAAATTTTTCTCAGCCAATTTCAACTTTACATTTCGCCCGTGGTCATTGTGAAGCGTTATTTGGAGTTATAAATGCATATTATTTTCTTTTAATGTGCAAATTTAATTAAAAATACCTGTGGTGTGTTACCAATTGACAATTCATGTTATTTCTCATATTTTAATTCTGCGCTGTATAAGCATTAAACATTTTGGACATGTTTTCTAATTTCTCCGCTCACTCTGTAGACGAGAAAGTTTATTCTTTTTGGGCTGGGGCCCTCTTCACAAGTACTTAATAAGCAAAATTTGTATCTTAAGAATTTGTAAAAAACTCGGTTTTATAAAATAATTAGGTTATATTTATATTAAATAGCATCCTTTAGTCGCGCAAGTGCCCAGTACCTCAGGCTCCGGACTCATCAGCCGTCCCTCACGCCGTTTTATTTTATACAACATTTCAGACACATTTGCTGGTATTCTATATAAATCTGAATAATTATAATATATCTAATTATTACAAGCATTCGCTTTTTAGGTTTGTAATCACTGTTTACATAATCATAATGTATGTTTCTTTTACGTGCGCGTTGCCATAGTAATAAAGTGTAGAACTGTCAAATAATTATTTAATAAAGGGATATTTGTACAATAACATGTTTTCATATTCCGTGTATATTTAGAAATCTTAATGTATAAACAAAACAGCGTGCATTTCATACGTTATTATTTGTACATGCTATATATGGTAAAGCAAACATTCAGTCTGCCAACCCGCACTTGGCCAGCGTGGCAGACTATGGCCTTAACCCCTCTCAATATGAGAGGAGACCCGTATTCCAACAGTGGAATTGTAATGGGTTGACAAAAAAAACATTCAGTCATGTGTCGTTATTATTGACGAGAAATTATATTTTAATAAAGAATAAAAAATGGGAAATAAAAGCTCAGTGAGGTCATTCCAAGTGGTTGTGATGTCCTATGAAGTTATTTTTGAAGTTCAGCATTAGCCTGAAATATCCTAACAGCTAACCACATCACCCTTTCATTTGAACAAGTGGTAAAATAAATAATAAACTAGTCAAGTTTAAAGTGAAACGAAACCATTTAGACAGTATTAGGGTCGCAGTGATGTCAGTATGGTTCTGAATATACTGATCAATTCTTTTACTGCTAAATGACCTAAGGATGCACAAAAAATCAATGTTTTGCTGATTCCCTGTTAGAGAAAAAATTGTTAGTTTAAAACGAACTTTGCTGCGGTAGAAAAATTTTTTGTTTTACAAAGATTTAGGCCACGTTCAGACAAGCGGAAACCGCACGATTGTAAATCGCTCGGTTTGGAATCGCAAAATGTAATATGTGTTCAGACAGCCGCGGCTAGTAAACGATTGGCTTAGTATAGTATATAGGCTTCATAGTAACAGAAACGCGCGGGCACCGCACGGTTCTATTTTCTAGCGGTTGGCTCGCGGTAGCCGCGCGGCGTGGCTGACCGCGCGGTTACTTCTGAACAATTACGACAATACTAACATAACACGTTTAATCAAAACACGACGGGTAATGTGCAAAGAACGTGTATAGTATACTAGCTGTGCCCGCGACTTCGTCCGCGTGGATTTTTTTATTTAGAAATCAATTAAGAAAACAAAAGTGTTTTTAGTGCAAAGAACCTTTTTTTAAAGTACCTACTTCTGTGTATACGATATTTTTAGTTCTAAATTTTGTAATTTAAATTTTGTCGCAATGTTTTTTATTGTTGCTACTCTCGTATTCATCTTAGCGTGATGTTATATAGCCTATAGCCTTCCTCGATAAATGAGCTATCTAACACTGAAAGAATTCTTCAAACTCTTCAGCTTTTGTTTTATTAGTATAGAAGTATAGATGCAAAAGCCACATTTGTCTGGATCATTCAATTTTCCAGTGTCCAAAATGCTACGAAATCAAATCTCAAGAAAACGTTGATTCTAGCGAAGAAGACTAATTATTAACACGCTTATTTTATAATTAGGTATGTATGTTAGTGCTTTACCTGCAAAGTCTGTAAAGTATAAAGTCTGATATGGGATCTCATTTATTTTGGTACAAATACCATGTCATCAAACATTTAATGTCTATTTTTAGGTAAATAAAATAAGTATTATATAATTAAAAATTATTCATAATCATCATCGTCATTATCAGCCTACTCCCGTTCACTGCTGGATATAGGCCTCTCCAATAGCACGCCACTGAGCTGGATCTTCAGCTCTTCGCAACCAACCACTGCCAGCCACTTTGCGTATATCGGTGGGCGTCCTACACTACGTTAAATAATTCAATAACGATAATTCGATTAATATGTTTTTTTGTATTATTATAATATATTGTTTATCCCCTTAGAACGCCTTAGCATGCCAAACAAATAAAAAATATATAGGAAAAAGAACAGAAAAATATCCCAATGAAAATGTGAGTCATAGGGACCCACCAGGCATAACTTGTAACTTTTTACTACAGGGCATGCCGATGGTTAATGTTTAGTGTAGGTGTCTTCGTGTAGTGTGTAAGGTAAACATGCACATTGAAACCGGCAAAAAAAAAAAAATCTGATTTGGCCCCCCCGCCCCCCCCCCCCCCCCCCCCCCCCCCCCCCCCCCCCCCCAAAAGAGAGGCAGAACGCAACCCGGCAAACCCCGCTCCCCCCCCCCGC
>DWDT01004778.1:0-10937 GCA_018245595.1 Microceris scylla
AAATTTGGTATGTAGGTAGCTGAAGACCCAGAATAACACATAGGCTACTTTTTATCCCGGAGTTCCCGAGGGATCGGGATTTACACGGGAATAACGAGAATTTATTTTGTCGTAAGACGACAAGAAGTTCGCCGGGTCAGCTAGTTCAATATAAATTGTTGAGTAAATACAAACAATTGCATTAGAAATTAAAAACAACACAATTTTATTTACTTCTTTTGTAATTATTTAAAAAACAACAACCTGCAATAACATCAAATTGAAAAATATATCACAAATCTTATCACATGAGGGAGATGAATTGTAAAAAACAATATTTATTAACCATATATTTAAAAAATGAATACCTCAATAACAGCTCAGGGGCTAAATAGTCAGGAGTGCCGAGTATTCTTTGGTCTGAGATTTGATTGCCTCGCCTCACACTCTTTGGAGTCCTGTACGGCGTCTGCGCAGTCGCTAGGGGTGTCTTACACACCTCTACGGGTGACTTACTTTCTTCGCACTGCAACAATATTATGGCCACATCAATCAATCTATGTCACTTGGTTTTTATCATTCCCCATACTTTAATATTGTATGTATTGTTTGTTATGATAGAAACTAAGGTTTCTTAACATTTATTTTATGTGACATCTGATAATCTGTAGTAAAGGCTGACCAATAAGACATATTATTAAGAATTGATAGTCATATTAATGTACCAATAATATCACACAAGAAATCAATAATTATAAACAGTGATTGGTACGGGTTTTTCTAAATTAAATTTTATAGTAAAATTTCAAGTAGTGGCTTGGAATCTGTCTCTGTGCCTGATGTATGGCAATAGGGGCAATATCTGTTCCATCCTGGGAGGTAAATGTAACTAGTGCAACATGGGAATGCTACACTCCTCTGCCTACACCTTCGGGATCATAGCCATTATATTACTTTTTTTGAACAGTAATTATTATCAAATTTACCTTACTCAACCTTCTTGTAGGGAAAATTTCTAAGCTAGTTGATACATGTTTGCTAAAAGAAATCGACTTTTGCTTAGTGCCAGAGGCCTGATCGTCGACTGGCAAGTTAAATCTTGTCGCTTTATGCCTCTTCTTGGCGCCTGGGGATTTGGAATTTGACACTGGTGTAGAAAATATCACTCCCACGTTAAAGTGATGACTGTCGTCTTGTGAAGCCCACCTTTGGACAAATGAGATTGTTAGAATTTGTTGCCAAAAAATGGTGGGTGTCTTTTTGTTGGTGAGTTCGTAAGTTCCAAATGTTTCTTCTGCCTGTTCTGTTCAGGTATTACTGATAATTACTTTCATATTATAAGGGTCAATCATATTGTTTACTAACAAACTTTGTCATATTGTAACAAAGTATATTATGAAATAGTATTGATATAATCTAAGTAACAATTTAAAAATCAAAGTTGTATAAAGATATTACCTCTTTTTCAAAACCCCTTTAATAGGGTTCTTACGCCTTTCTGGTGTTGGATGTATAGAGATTCGTTTTGGTGTATTCTGAGTTAGTTCTAAGGCCATGATTTCCTGTGTTAGCCCACTGTGGTTCTCTTTGGACTCTACAAGACTGGTCACGCCAGTGGGAGTATCATTATCACAATCCAAAATTCGTTTCCGTTTCTTTGCTCTAAAACTGAAAATCAAATGTTTCTTTAATAAAAACAAACCGTAACTTTACTTCTGTAATTCCTAAAGAGGTAGGCAGAGAAGTGTAGTACACTTCCATAATTCACGTGACGTTATACATCCCACCATGGAATAAGCATTAAACCTATTACTATACACTAACATAAATCTAAATTCTGAACCACTTGTAGGATTTAAAATGATAGAAAAACCAACAGTATCCGACCCAGGTATAGAACCCGAGGCTTCAGCAGTCACAAGCCAGTCAAATTAAACTATTTTAATTAATAATGAAAATATTAAAATTTTACTATATCAACAATATTATTAAATTTTGTATTTATTTGAAAATACTTCTAATGTACTTATAGTGTGTCATTTAGATTGTTTTAAATTCAGAATTGAAAAAAGTGTGACTGGTATATTTTTATGTTTTCTTTCATATTTATATCAAACGATTCAAATTCTTTATAATGACATAAATATCTGCAATCCTATTATGTTAGAGTAACATAAATGACACCCTAACAATTAGTTTTACTTTCTCAAAGCACTGCTTATAACTTCAAAAGAACTTGTGTTCCTGTAAGCTATTGACCATTTAAAGTCCAACATCAACTTACCTTGGCATCCTTTTCAAAGAATGTCCTCTGCAAACTGGAGAGGTAGACTGGTCATGCTGAGAGTCAGTTAGCACAGCGGACTCCATTGACGAACCATTTGTACTGCTGATATCAGTTGACTTGTTACTGCTGGTCTTGGAGCTCTCACAGGTGTGGTATGAACTCAAAGATTCTGAGCCGGAGTCTTGAGACTGTATGTAATATAAACATTCCTTAGATGGATATAAACATTGCTAGCTTATGATGACCACTAGTGTTACAGACAAAAGATATCTAAATCTCAGCCTTTGGACGTCTACTGCTAGACATAGGCCTCCCCTAATCGGCGCCACTCCTTCTGGTCCTAGGCTGTCTTGACTCCTGCAGCTTCACAGTGTCTGATATACATGCAATCTGTGTCAATGGAATAAGCTGCAGTGCTTTAGAGAAACTAATTAGCATTGCATATCATTTTCAACAAATAAAAAAGTAGTAAAACCAAATACTTGCAGTTACTTCATCCAAATGAAGGCTTTCAGCACTCAGGAAAGGATGTATTCCGGATAACTGGGAATGTTCCAACAATGCGGAACTATCTAACCCACCTGCACTACCAAAATGGTTTTTAATTTTAGCTGAAATAGGAATAAATAAAATATTGTTTAGTTTTTGAAGATTACTAAAACTATTTGAAGATCACATTATATATAATACTTTGTAACTAAAAATCGCAGTGTATATAACCCTGAAGATGTTCAGTTTTGCAGGGAAAATGTGTTATTTATATAAGGGTGGACATATCATACGCTATAAAGACTATACACCATCATTAATAATATAGTCATTAATTATATATAGCTTATTACAAAAACACTTTTACATAATTAATATTGGATTTCATCATTTTACATAATTAATATTGGATTTTGAGTAATTATGTATAGTGATTATGATAAAAAAGTGAAGTCAATTGAAACATTTAGTCTCTATTTATCTCTATAAAAACAACATTTAAAGTCAAAAGTAATTGTTCATAATATTTTTAGTTACTTTATTCTCATCATCATAATTTGTTACCACATTTACAACAGTAAGCAACAAACATATACCAAAATAAATTGTAGGAAAGTGTACAGCAAATAATATAACATTTTAAACATAGTCTGACCTAGTACTATAGCAAAGAAAATATAATTAAGAGAGGTAATTAACTATAATATCATACTAGTCTCTTTAAGTTCATCAAGTAGGTTCTCACAGGCATCAATCACTGAGTTGTGGGAGCTGTCTCCACCACCAGAACCGAATGACAGGTGTGATGTTAGAGATAATAGTTGGCCAGGGGTCCGCATGTTTAGACTTGGAGTTCGATTCACAAAATCTGATATTTCCAAATCTGAAAAAAATTATTACATGTGTATTGAATGTGTGGCTTAAGTATTTTTATTTCTCAGTGGGTAATATTTATTGCACATCAATAATAATTGTTATAGATCTAGAAATTAATAATATTAACTTTACTAGATGTTATTCAATTAGGTGAAATAAGATATATTCTTTTTGAGTCATGAATTAGCAGTGGTAAGTTATAGAATCTTCATAGTAAAAGTGAATTTATGCCAGATCACATTTCATTTTGTAACACATGACATTGATGGGGAAAAATAACAATAGAATGCATGAAATAATTCCTTCGAGGCAGGAAACACAACAGTGACCCTTAATGTTGCAAATGTCCATAGGTGACAGTTACTACTTATCATCAGGTGGGCCACCAGCCTGTTTGCCATGCTTTTAATATAAAAAAATATGAATATACCTTTTCATATTTTTTCAAAATTAATAAATTATCTACCTACCTCTATGTATTTCAATCTTTGATAAACCAAAATCAGTCAGCTTGACATGACCAGATTTGGATATCAACATATTGTCTGGTTTCAGGTCTCTGTGGACAATATTGTGCTTGTGCAAGTAGTCCAATGCTAATGTTACTTCTGCAATATAGAACACGGCCATGGGCTCCTCCAAAAATCCATAAGCACCAAGGAGTGACTTCAAATCACCACCTACCATGTACTCCATCACCTAAAATGTATGAAAATGTACAAGAACTTTATGACATTAGATGCTCAGACATAAATTAATAATCATCTTTTAGGTTAATGTATAGATTTTAGGTTAATATATAGATAAAAATGTAATGTCATAAGCATTATTAAAGTAACTTATAAATCAAAGTTGCAATGACAAAATATTACAAGTCTGCTAATATTGAAATAAAAACCAAAATATGTTGGTATTGGAAGGTTATTTAGCTTCATTTCAATTGACTAAGTACAAATATGAATATTCAAATTCTACACAGCCAAGGACAGGGTGCGATGGCGCTCATTGGGGGAGGCCTATGTCCAGCAGTGGACTGAGATAGGCTGATGATGTGGTGTGATGTGATACAGCCAAAAATTTAACCAGATTACCACACTGAGTGGGAGGTTGCTATGATCACCAATGTATCGGGACCAAGTGAGAAGTAAATATATTTTGTTTAAATTAATTAATATAGATAAATAAATGTACCATCACAGGGATTACACACCCTGAAGAGCTAAGCAGAGAACACTCCCATATTTCACCAGTTAAGTTTATAACTGACAAGAGATTAAGAGGTAAGTCTACTTTCTGTGTGAATCACATTACAAAGCTAGAATCAGAGTGACTACTAGGAATTCTAAGTGAGGACATCTCAATAATGCAATAACCAGGGATGAAAACTAAGCTATCTAATCTAAACTAACACTTCTTGGTCAGCAACAGTTACACATGCAACAACTCAATTAATTTAGCTGTTGATAATTACATACTATTGCTAAATAAACAGTTAAAAATTCAAACACAAAAAAAAGAAATCTTACTAAGTATACAGACGATATAGATTGCAGGGAGTAAAACAGGTGTACACAGAAAGGACTACGAGACAAAGCCAAAGCATTCCTCTCTGTGACTACTTGTGTGACCATATTCTTGTTGATCATATCAGATTTTTTCATCACTTTGATTGCGTACATTTGCTCCTCATTGTTCTTCTTATGAGCTAAAAACACTTTACCGAATGCACCCCTGCTTATTGGCTTCACAATTGTGAAATCATTTATATCTGGTACCTGTAATTACAACGTATTAATTAGACCACTAGTATTGTGAAACTTCTATGTGTATTGTGTACTGATATACTTTTAGTAAATGGAGCATTAGATTTCTGTTTAATTTCTCGTTTCATATCATGAGCATATTTTTATAGTGTTCTATAATACCGAATAGGTACCTCAAGGCTCTTAGTAGAACCTATAAATTAATACTTAGTACACTTTCGCTGACGTAAAATGTTTACATGTAAAATTTTTAGAAATCTTAAAATTTACGCCATTCGAAATTTGTATCAAGATCTAAGATACCTTATTAGCAATAACTTCCGGGTTGTTAGCATTGATTTTTTCCAAAATTGTGTGACAAGTTGAATCATCTTCAACTTTCGAATCATTGGAGGTCATTATTTAACAATTACAATAAGATATACACACATTAACTTCACGACAAACATAAGTTGTAATTTAAAGTAATCAGTACATTTTAAAGAGCACTATTTTTGAATTTAAAGCATATCGGTTAAAAAATATATGGACGTTAATCCATTTGGGCAAATTTATTTGTTTTGTAGGTAAATAACTAATTTAAAATTAATTTCTGGTCAGATGTTAAATTGAGATTTAAATAAACCGTCACACATGACGGTCGAATACATGTCACTGTCAGCTGTCTGATTACTGATTTGCTGCAATTACTTTAGTATCTTACGGCTTTGATTCCAATATTTTTGCCTAATAAACCAAATATATATTAGTAGCACAGCGAAACGAATACACAAAAGCAAAATATTATATAAAGAAACGTGTGCACTAAGCCCAAAATTACATAATATTAATTATTCTACTGGTTGAGGTGTCGGACTGCAGGATTATAATTCATAATCGATACTACCACGTCGCGGTGTATTTTGTATCTTGCGCTTATTGATAAGTTAAAATACTACGATTATTTCCATAAATTGGCGGGTTTGATGCTAAAGTTCTAATTTTATGTTTATTCATTTTATGTATGGCTAACATAGATTGAGTCTAGTATTCAGCTCAATTTAGCCTTACTCTAAAGTTACAGATGCACATTGAAAGCAAGAGTATATTTGATTTTAAGTACAAGTGTATATTCATGAACATTCACTCTAATAACAGAAATCAACGCATAAATAATTTTCATTCTCCAATCCTGCAAGATGTAACATAGCTGTTAAATGCTTGCACTACCGTAGAGCACACCAAAGGTTGGTGAGAGTTAGCTTCGTAACATTGTAACATCTGCAACATTAAATATGGGTAAATTTGCATGTTGCAGAAATGATTTCGTCAATTTTACTATTGTTGTAGCTAACCTTTGAACGCCAATCAAAACAAGGTTGTATTTTTTGCATCATATCTGGAGCGATCTCAACAGGTTCTAGTAAGCTATTATTCTGTTGTATAGTTTTCTCAAACTCGCTCTCAATTATTTTATTAATAAGTTGATGTTCATGTCTTAAATAATCAATTCTTTGTATCCAATACTCTCGATTTTCCTCATTATCCATGGGCCTATTGGTATCTTTAAAAAGGATTTCATTGTTATTCTCCTGTGAATGTACAAGAAAATAAACTACGTGTTACTCTGAGAAGCAGATATTTAACAATTTGAGATTGTTATGAGTATCGCAGTTCCATAAATGTAATACATTACGTACTGCTTGCAATTCCTCAACATTAATGATGGAATCATCTTCAAATGTTTGTTGTATTGTTGGAGTTTTAATAGCAAACGTGTTATCAATACTAATCCGTCGTGTATCTTTGCTTGCTAAGGTTCCCATGTGGAAGACAATTACAAATTTGCTATAATTTTATTAATAAAACCCACATATTCATTTACAATGCCAAATGCGAAATATTAGTTTTGAGCGACGTTTAGTTATAGTATCTATGGAATTTGATTAAACTTTTGTGTTATAGTTTTAGGATACCAGTATCTATTTTTTATTAATTGAAGAATACAGTATTACAAAAGTAAAAAGTATCAAGCTACATAATAATTCTGAAAAATCTAAAAATAGAGGTTATTGGATTTTCGGATATACACGTAACAATATTTACATCTGAAATTACATTATAAGAGTTTTTAAAGCGTATGTTATCTTGGACGTATTTGATATGTATCCTTGGACTATACTTTGAGAAGACAACTATTCAATATATCATTCCAGTTTTATGTTGATATGTCCAGCTGTCAAAATATCGAACTTTGTAAAAGTGAAACCTACGATTTTGGTGGCAAGCGCAATTAATTACCTTTACTTCTTCTATGTGTCTATAATGTGTTTTAATGGAAGTAATAGATTTATTTTATATTTTTAATAAGGTCAAATAGAACATAATTGTCATATAGATTAACTACTTACACCTGCTAGGTTATTATTTTAAGATGTCGTTATACGACGATCTAGATACTATTAAAGCTCGGACTACAGAAAAGGTAGCAGGGTGGTCTTCAGGCATTAAGTTGTTACAATCTCAATTGCAATTGAAGAAAGCCGCTGTAACACAACCAAAGAGAGAGGCTTTGCGTCGATCTGCACAGGTATACTACGTTTTTACGCCAGTGTTCTTCAGAAATATTCTGGAGGGATTATACTGCTTTCCCATATTAACGTAATTTCACGCCTGCAATCCCCGAAGGAGTAAGCACAGGAGTGTTCTGCAGTCCCACGTTTCACCAGTTACGTTTACGTCCCTTGGAATGAGTGATGAAACTATTGCCATACACCGACCACAGATCCAGACTTGGAGTTACTACTTGAGATTCTAAATTAGATAAATTCAATGGTACTAGACCCGGGATTTGAACCAAGAACCTCCCGATCGGCAGTTGCGCTTGCAACTACTCGACCAACCGAGTCAGGGATTTCCATTGGCTACGATTTTTGTCACCTCATCTTCATTCTTTATAGTTGTTATACATGCTTTTATACAGCACAGACATGTCCAGAATGTTTACAAAATTGTGTTCTCTTTGACTACCCCGTAAGAGAGTTGCCATGACGGTATAATGTACAAGAATGCTTTATAATTAAAATAGTAGAATAGTTTTTGAGATGTATTAGTAACTACTTCAAGGTATGTTATATCTAACAATAAAAAAATAATTTTTAATCAGTTAATGTCATTTAAAAATAAGTTGACAATAATTATTTGCATGTTTAATATGTTAATCTGATCTTATTTACCATAAAGGTCCTAACACCAGTTATCGATTTGAAAAGTAAACAAAGAGACGATGATGAACCAAATTCAAACAGCCCTCACAGAAATTCAAAGCCTTTGACATCTTCAATTAATGTCCGTGACTTTGACTGGAATGTGGCCAATGAGTATGACCCTATGTGGCCCAATGACTATGAGAAAGTTGCCAAAGGTAATTAGTTTACACATTAATTCTTTTTAAATACTCTGTTTATGACACTTGCGCTATTGTAACATCAATATTTGACAGACTCAGAATAATATATAAATAATCAAAAAATAAGTTTAAAATACCAATAAATAATTAAAGAAAATAATATTTCATATATTATGTGCTCAATAATTTGTCACTTCAGTTCATTATGTTGAAATAAAACAATTGGTATTTAATGAAGAACGAGCACAGTGCCATGCTATTGAAGAGGCCTATATCCAGCAGTGGACAGGAGTAGGTTGATAATGATGATGATGAACCAGAACTACTGTCTCAATGTCAACGAATGTCTCATTTTGATTATTTCAGAACTGCAAAACAAACGACTACAGTTGGATGGTGGTGAAAGAGACAGGCCAGATAGAAAACGCAAAACAAGATTTTGTGGTGAAGATGAGGAAGTAATACCAGAGAAGTCACTTGTGCCTATGGTATCAATATTCTTCAACTATTTAGTATTTACTTTAACTGTATATGGTTATATGGACAGATCTATGGAAACCAACTGTATCATAAATTGATGTTTTTAATTAATTTGTTACATCATACTTATCTGACATAATTTGGAGATTAAAGTCCATTTCATTAATAAGTTCATTACATATGTATATTCGATGAGTTCAAAATGGCTACCATAATGTTATATGTAGCTATGATATTGTTATGTTAACACAGATGACAATTATATAATTAGCACTGTTAACAAATATAATTACAGTTATGGTTATGACTGTTTATGATCAATAACAAATAAAAGTGGCTGTCTCCTCAATTACCAAAGTACTTAACTTAAAGTACTTGATTACCAATATCCTATAATTATTCCACCAAATCAATACCAGTCAGATAGGCCACCTGAGGGTAATTAACATTGCCTATGAAAATGTTCAAAAGCTGAGGGGTTGAAACGGTATTACTGGCTTTGAAGGAGATGTTTTCATACCTATCTGATAATGGAATACATATATTTGCTGTAGATGTTTAATATGTTCTGATTAAATTTATGTATGAGCCAAAGCTATTAAAGCTGTATGTTTGTGTAGCAACCTGAAGAGGAGGAAGCTGAGGAAATAACAAAACGGTCAGCTGGTGTTGCTATAGCGCCGCCTCCGTCTCTTACAGCTGAGACTCCATCACCACCACCTCCACCACCGGCCCCCACGACGACATCTGCAAGTTTCTCCATTGGTGGCTATGGTACCAGCTCAATAGCTGCCAAAATTATGGCAAAATATGGATTTAAGGTAATTTACAGTTTTTGAGATGTATTAGTAACTACTTCAAGGTATGTTATATCTAACAATAAAAAAATAATTTTTATTAGTTATTTCATATAACAAGTATAAAATAATGTGTCAATATATACAAATACTTTAGGAAGGTCAAGGTTTAGGGAAGAAGGAGCAAGGTATGTCAGTGGCTCTTCAGGTGGAGAAGACATCAAAGAGAGGCGGGCGCATTATACATGAGAAGGATAACTCGGTGATGCCACCTCCAGCGTTTGCCATGCCCGCTCTTCCAGGACCTGGTATGAAACTGGCAAAATATTTCTATAGAAATTTGTTAGGAATTTTATCAAGATAATATAAAGAAGTAATACATGTTCCTTACATTGTTTGGTCAGCTGTTTCTGTTATATCTGCTATTATATTTATAGATCAATTTTTTGCTATCTTCTTTAAATTTATTTGTAGGTTAGAAACGGTAAGGGGGTAGTATAGATTTGAATGTTTATTCATACTGTATGCATGATAGGGACATTTAAAACTTTACTACATTACATGGTTTCATGTGGTACAGTCCCTGCCTGAGGAAATATAAACACAACTCTTACACGTAAACTTTTATACTTTATAATTAGTGGCCTGTTAATATTGTACACAATAGTGTATCTCCATATGCCCACGTGTTTTCACGTCAAAATTGACTAGATTTATAAAAAACGATTGAAATTACGTATTGGTATAACTAGTTCTGCTTATATTTTTGTTTTTTTGTCATTCTAAATATAGATGCGTGCGTGCGTGTATGTGTGCGTTTGCATACATGTAATATTAACGAAATTTGTCTTGGACCCCTTATCCTTTTTTTATATTCT
>DWDT01004779.1:0-10936 GCA_018245595.1 Microceris scylla
ATTTCGACCACCTGGTCGAGCTATTGCTACATACAGAAGATAAATCCAGAATAAAAGAAATTTTTGAAATTATATTATCTTATAATTAATCTGTACATAAGTTTGTAATAACAATTTAAGATGTTCAAAAGTAAGTATTAAATGTTTATGCCCAAAACTTAATTGGAAGTAAATAGTAATTCCCAATTTAAAAATGCGACAAAAAGGTACACGTGTTTTTCTTTTAATTATAATACATACATTTAGAACTAATGCGTCGCACTCTTTTTGCTCCAGTGACTCCACGAGAATGATGTCCGGCTGCTCGATCTTGATGTTGACGGTCATCATGGCCGACGACTGCGCCTCCGTCACGGACGGCGCCGACGCCACCGACATCTTCTTCTTCTACAACAAATACAGTTCAAAAGTTAAAATACTTATTTGTTGTCCATATATGCCACAGTGTTTAGGGAAATTAAAATATTATATATGATTAACTAGCACTGGTATTATGTGCGAAGGTAGCGGAGCGGGGGAAGTGAGGCGAGGAGTGAGGGGCGAGGTGGAGAGGTGCAGGTTACCGTGTCGGCGGCGGGCGTGGCGGGCGCGGGCGCGCGGCGCGGCGCGGCGCGCTCGTCGGCGAGGCCGGTGCTCATGAACTCCGCGATCTTGTTCAGGAAGTCCATCGCCAGGATCAGGTTGAAGCTGAATATACGCATGTCGACTGCAATGCGATATACACCGTTAGTCACATGTTCATCTACATCTCATTTGTCTAAATGTTACTTGCCATAACCGTATTAGACATTTTATTCAGTAGTAGCTAAAACTTTTAAAATGGGATATATTATATCAGATATCAACGCTAAAGTGGAATCTACTTTCATCACCAATCTTACATTCATCATCGTTTCACCATACAACAAAAAAATCATCTCAAACTGACAAGAATAGAATCAAAAAAGAAGGCTATTTTATAAACAACAAAATAAGAAAACATATACGAACAAGGTCTTTAGAATAGGTCACATAAAATTAAACTTGATTTATTATTAACATTTAAACATTTTTAGTGTTCATTACTTACTGAATGTGTCCAAATTCTTCATAGTGTATGTTATATCGATCATGCTACGTATTTTATCGTGCGCCTCCATAATGGCTTCTTCGGTTTCAGGTATTTGACCGGGTCTATGATCCTGTCTATCTCTGCGTCTTTCTAAATACCTTTTAAATTATGTCATGTCATTAAAAATCACATTAGTTTAACTGAATAAATCAGATTAACATGTATCTATAAAAGCCAACTAAGGTAGAGCTTATGCGAAAATAAAATTAGCCGTTACATTTATAACATAATCTCAAAAGGTCAATCGAGCGTGAAACCTTCAAAAGGTACTAAAAACCTATATAATATTACCTGGTGATCTTGGCCCCCCGTCCAGGCCGCGTATCGTCCAGCGTGCAGTCCACAAGCAGCACCGCCGTGTGCATGGAGTTGTCGGAGAACATGCGGCCTTTCACTGACAGTAGCGTGAGGCAGAAACACGCCAAGTCCACATCTTTGACGAACTCTCCGCTCTCCGACTGCAACAACATTTTCGTCATGTTATTTAAACAGTTTAATTACTAACTGTCGTTGTTTGGGAGTTGTTCTCAGTAAGTACTTTACACATAATTACAGAGTTACATTGGCAATTCAATGTAGTTGCACTGGTCCAGACATTACGTATATAAATATTGAAATTTAATAATAATATTTCCGAGACTAATTGCCTAACTCCATTTCCCTACCCCTATGAGAACTCTAATTGACCACTACCAGTTTAACGCCTTATAATGATTAACAATTGGTACTCACGGTAATGGTGTTCATCAAGTTGATAACAAAGCTGTCCATTGTGAAGGAGAATTTGATGGTCGTTCGCGGCTGCTTCGTCTCCTTGGGCGTGGTAACGACCGCCACCGTGGACTTAGTCTGCAACTTGCTAGTTTGGCTCTTGACTGCGGTCTTTGATGTTGTCTTAGTCACGATTTGTTGCGCCTTCACTTCCTCTGCCTTCGCTTGACCTTCTTGCAGATTCTGATTTAATATTTTCATTATGCTCGTGTAATCGCTATGGCCTACAGTGATCTGAAAAATACGAAGAAACATAGGTAAAAAGCGTAGTTTTTTAAAAATTGAATTCGCTCCAAAGAAATTTAATTACAAATTAATAAATGAAATAAAAAGAACTTACAGCAATAGTTTTAATTCTCCCGAATATATCTAGATCAGGCAGCGTCTCGTACCAGGACGAGAGGCTCCTCTTCACGAACAGTTTAAAGCTGGTGGGGCGCAGCAGCTTGCGCTCATGCGATACTTCGTGCGAATGCTCCTTTAGCGTTACGCACGACACCTTCATGTCCTCCAACTCCAACGTCAACTCGTCCACCGTCACCTTGTTGCTCACGTCCTGAGAATTACCTAGCTTGAATACCAAAAGCGACATTTGATTTAAATGTTGAAATAATAATGACCGACAAGACTGGTCTTATTTTTAGCAGTTGGACGTACGGCAGCAATCAAGAAACTATTTCTCGCGCTTATTCCTGCTATGAATCTGAAAATTTTTGACTAAATTTTCCTGAGGTATTTCCTGCTTATATCATCGGGTTCTTCAAAAGCAGTAGCGTTAACAGTTCTTTAGATCTAGTAACGCGTCGTTGACGACTCTGGTGATGCAATGTTCATAGGCGACGGTGACTACATATCTCATTTGATTCGTTTGCCTATTTGTCAGCTAATGTGAAGAAAAAGTCGTACTAGGTCGGGACCGTCAATCATACATGTTGGCAAATGTGAGAAGATTTACAGACAAGTGAAACCAAAGAAAAATGTAAAAATGGGATGCTGACGGCGACGGGCAGGTCGACGAACTTGTTGTTCAAGGTCATGCGGCCGAGGTCGACGAGCATGGCGCTCATGCTGGAGCTGTTCTCGGGCACGACGATGATGGGCGCGGCCAGGCGCACGCGCAGCGCCAGCTTGGTGGAGTTCTGGTAGGCGCTGTGCACGTTGGCGCGCGCCGCGCCCGCCGCCTGCGACGACGCCTCGATGATGGCCTGCTGCGCCGTCTGGAAGTTGTTCAGGAACTCCTGCGCCCGAACGAGGGGGACTTTCAATTGACCGTTCACATAAAACACCATCATCATCGTCATTTATATCATCCTTTAAATTTAGCCTTTATCATAAATTATTAATTTTTACATTACGTTATCCAGCAAATTCTTATCTATATTATTACACTTTTTTCCATGGAGTTGTGCTACGAATTTCTTATGTTTCAGTTGTAATTTCTAATGTCGTCAGATATACATATGTATTATTTGTCCGGCCCTATTGTAAAACTCCGACTTCATTAGTTTGAATTGAATTTAATGATACCAATAACAGAAAATGTATGAAAAGAAGTTGTAACTCACCAGCATGGAGGTGACGAACCAGTTCAGGAAGACAATGCGCAAGCAATTGATTTGAGCGTCAACGGACATGTTGATGTCGCTGATGTTCGGGTACTGGTCCAGGTTGTACATTACGATCTGCACGTTCATTACGTCGCCGCCGATTACTTTCAAAATCTGAACAAAAAGGACAAGGTTATATATCGTCAACTTCAATCTCGTTATCGCTCGATAATACGATAAAAATCCTTCAAAGTGATATTTTTTCATATTAATAATAAAATCTTTACTGATGGTAAGTCTTGAACAAACATAAAAATAAAAGCTAAATTAAATTTGTCCAAACTTTGTGACCAAGAATATCAGTATATTTCATATTTCCAATATGACTGCTGAAATGAAATATGAAAGAACAGACCTCCTTGTGCAGCGTGTGCGGGTTGAGGTCCTCGACCTCGATGGCGGCGATGGCGCAGTCGAGCTGCGTGTAGGCGCTCTTGAGCACGAGCCCCGCGGCCGCGCCCGCCAGCCGCACGGCGGCCAGCGCCCGCCGGTCCGTCGCGAACCCGATCTCCACGGCGCCGATCTTCACGTTCACCTTCAGCTGGATGCTCTCGATTTGCTTGCGCCGGGACGGCTTCGCCACGCTCCCTGGGATTAATCCGGCGTTGTATATACATATACGCTTTTAATATTATCGCCACCCATTAAAGTGTGTCTTTTCGTATTACGTGACCTGCACACCTTACGAGTTTTCCCTGATGCTCCCTAACGCTATATGGGAGATTCTATATGATCGACAAGCAATGTAGAGAACGGTACATAAGTAAGTCAGTTTAAAAATGACGGCTTAAAGAACAGGAATGAAGGAAATATATACACGCTATTGATTTTTTTAATTGAAATACATCAAACAGTAAGAAAATCCAAAATATAAAAGTTATACACAGTTACTCGAACGATTTAGAATATTAAACATGCTTAACTAAATACTGTACGAAAAGTAGGCTGCCAGGGTTAAAAATAATAAAAAAGTTACATCAAATTATGTACCTTTAGATTTAGCAACACAAAACTCTTCATCCTCGACAATAGTTTCCAAGGGCCCAGCATTCGCGTATCTATCCACTGTGCTTTGAATAGCTTGCAGACGAGTCTGTTAAAAAATAACTTGGTCAACAACTTGTCAACATACAAAGGGTAGACAGTTTATAGTTCTACCCTCAAGAAGTAATAACATAAACATGATTTGAAATGACTTCTCTCGAAAATTATTTTATATTTAATATTTCTTCATCATCATCAGCCTATTCCAGTCCACTGCTGGACATAGGCCTCTCCAATAGCACGCCACTGATCTCGATTTTCAACTCTCCGCATCCAACCACTGCCAGCGATTGAATATATCGTCATTCCACCTAGCTGGAGGGCGTCCTACACTACGTTGGCTAAGTCGCGGTATCCACTCCAGAACACGTCATACTCACTTATAAATTCATTAATACATTTAAAAGATTTGGTTTGAAATCACAACTGACATGTGACCGACTGATGTGTGATCTTAATGGTATAAATAGAAAAAACCACTCGCCTGATACTCATTGACGATAATCAAAATTTCTTGCAAGCCTTGCAGATGTAGCAGTACACGCAGTGTAGTGAAATCTAACTCGATCAGCTGTTCGACTGAGCCATAATGGCTTCGGAACTCGGGACATTTTTTATCAACCTACAACGTAAACTCATTAAATTAATTCATATTTGGTTCGAATAACAGAAAAATTATTTTAAATGTAATTCCTCATTTATGTATTCCTTAATAAGTTCAAGAAATTATGTTGAAAATAAAGTCTATTGGAACATACATACTTACATTACTATAAGTAACTTTGAAAAGATACTCCTTATTGACGTCATCCTTCTCGGCACTATCACTGCCAGATTCAACGACTGTGTCGCTTCCGATTTCCAGTGCAGAACTTCCATTACCAACATCGGGTGTTTCAATCATGTCAATAACGTTATGCCCGTCTCTATGATGCTGCATACTGACAGACCCCAAGCGGACAGTCGCTTCAAGTGTGAATGTCTTCTGAGTAGCAGTTAGCTCGAGGAGATTGAGAGAGAACACAAGAAATTTCACATAGTCTTTCTCTGGATCCACAGGCTTGCGATTTACGCTTAGGACTAACTCTGTAAAAAAGAAGATTTCATAATAATTTATTCATCATAGTAAGGCAAGTTTACGTTTTTTATTATCTTCAAATAAACTTTAATTAAAAATAAAGTTACATATGATATGGCACAACCACCGTATAATTTAATAAGAATAACTTATCTAGGAAAATGTTTCCAAGTCTACCAAAAGAAATATTTCAAATGTATTACACAGGTCTTTTAAGTACCCACATTTTTATTTTAATCTGCTAAATACCAGAAATTATTGCTTTTAACCCAAGCAGCAATATGAGATGCCCTTTGTTAACCGAAATTAGAAGTCAGTGCTTCTAGTATTTCACTATTACTTAAAGAATGTTATAACCCCAAAAAGGTCTAGGTTTGGGTTAGAATTGCTTTCCGGTTTTTGAGTTAACTGGGATTATACTTTATATACAACAACAACATCAGCCTCTCTCTGTCCACCGTCTAGGACGGACATAGGTCACCCCTAAGGAGCGCCGTCGCCATTACTTATACATATAAAACATTTAATAGTTTCGTAACTACTGTTATTGTTATACCTTTCATAATAAAGAATGCCTCAACTTCAGTGAGCTGCACAGTTTGTTCGTCGTCTTTCCTTTGCTTGGATCTGGCCGTGTCTCTCTTTTGTTTCTCCGCGGGGTCCAAATACTTGAGTAGAGATAAGCTGGATGCCTTTGATTCACTGGCCTGTAAAATGTATGATTGATAAATATAACTGCAATTGGTTAGCTTGGTACACCATGGCTTTAACCCTCCTCATTCTGCGGGGAGACTCGTACCTATCTAACAATGGAATATTAAAAGGGTTTATGACGATGATGATGAAGTATGAGTAGGTCATATAATAGGTATCAATAGATGATACGACGGGTGCGACATTCTCTGGTAGAACTTCTGTCATGTAGACAGGTAGCGTATGTTACAGTCAGTTTTTGGATGACAGAGCGATACTGTTAAAATTAATGAACACTTAAGATACCTTGGTCTATTTGGGTTAGATAGTCTCCAACAGATATTTTTACCAGTCTTCCGGATCGCTATTAACCCATAATGAAACGGAATGGCTGTTTTTAGATTATTCACCGAATCATCGCCAATAGAATAATTTTGTTTTCAATCATATGTTCTACCAACGATCTACGTTTACCTTCTGTAGGAATCTGACAGTTGAATTATATCAGAAACAAAACAAGTTTAAAGTAAAAAAAATATTTCAATTTTATATTATCGGCCGCTGACAAAACATATTAGTATTAATTAATTACTTTACATATTAGTACTATTTACTTTAGTACTATTTATTTTAATTTAGATACGAGTATTAGTATTATTCATTTGAACACATTTATCTACACTAAACAAATTCATAAATGTTTGTCATATTGTACACATTTTTTTACAAAACTACAAGAATTACTTGATTACGATATCTACATGTATTTACTATAAATTACGTTAAATACATTATTCATTTTAATACTATCACGGTGATCTCTACTAGTTACCGCGTCGATCGTGTCTTGAAGCAAAACTTGTATATCGATTAGCCGACCGGTCATCATATACGCAAATTTGTAGCAATATATCTTCAATGAAAACAAATACAGAAAATGAGAAAAATATAATAGTCAAATAAATATCAAAGAAGAAAAAAATATTTTGGATAAATAGTAGTTACTGATAGCACTGATAGCCCCAGTGGTTTATAAATTAAACTTTTACTCTAGAGGATCCGGGCTAAAATTCCCAACATGCAACTCTTTCTTTAAAAAAGTTGAATACGTTTTAAAAATAAAATGACCTTCTGTAAGTAAACAATGTAAAGAATACATTGTGAGGGAACTTCTATTTCTTTCAAGTTTCCAGAATTTTCTCTAAGGGGTGTGAAATCTGGCAACCCGTATTTGGCCAATGTGATTGTCTATGGCCTTAATCCATTTTGAAAATACCCCCTGTTGAATAGAGATAATTGAATGATTGATGAATAGCAACTAAAGAACCTACCTTCAGCTGTGTCGACTCCTCGGAGCGTGGTAATGGCATGCTGACTAAAATTTCACATAGAGTCAATAATCTGTAAAAAAAGTACCATAACATAAGTTAACTTCGTTGGGGTTACACCTTGAATTTAAATGGAATATTTGGTCATTCGAAGTGAGCGATTATTTTCCGTATAAATAGGAAATATTTGCAATTCTCCTGATATAATAAATAATGAATTTAGGGTAAATAGATATTTTAAAATATTTTTTCCCTTGCACTCAAAAGGCCGTTATAATAATTAGCAGCGGCGACCTGTCCTGCGAGACGCTGACGGCGATCTTGTGCAGCTCGCCGCGGATCTTGATCTTGGGCATGCGCGGGTCGTCGGTGATGAGGCACTTGTGGATGTGGATGTGCAGCGTGGTGGGCTGCAGCAGGTGCAGCGCCGTGGCCGCGCCCGCCGCGATGGCGCGCGCCCACGGCTCGCCCGCCGCCGCCACCACCACCTGCGCACGCACCGACCCGACCATCGAACCGCCTCTGTGCGACCCGCACCGCCTAACCATACGCCTATTTAATACTGAACTGAACTAAACATATTCTTCCTTGCATAAAAGTTAATAAGTTAAAAGTTAAATAAGTAATCTGATTCGTGTAAAAAATGTGTGCTGCAGCGTTACCCTGAACGAGTTTCCACTGACCGTGTCCCGTGACTGAGACAATTAAAAACCATTACTTAATTTTTTTGTTTTTAATATTATTAGTCGGTGTGGAGTGCGCACAGATCGTCAATAGCGACCTGCATGTCGGTGAGGTGCAGCGCCATCTTGTCGTAGCTGTGCGCCGCGATCTCGCGCAGGATGTCGTGGTCGGCGCGGCCCTCCTTGTAGAGGCGGTGCACGTCGAGCGCGGCGGCGCGCGGCTCCGACTTCACGCTGATGGCGCCCAGCTTCACCACCACGCACGCCTCCTCGCTGCGTGCGCACACTTTATATAATACTACATATTTGACCAACGAACCAGAGAGAACTAAATCGCATATATGTACTCTTTAAGATTTCATATGATTATATCGTCATGTCAAGTACATTACGAGGTGATTACAGAACATCTACAGCCAAATATTACAATCCTTACAATCCTATCGTGCTTCTACATTCATCAAACATCAGAGATGCGCACTAAAATTTGTCTTCCAAAAATATACGTAAGGATTTTAACTAATTTGGTAACTAAAGTGACGAAACATGATTTAAAAGCACGAAAAAAGTATTGTGAATAGAAGATTCTCACCCCCTATATTTTCCAGTCTGCGGTATGATAATGTAGGACGACGCAATATCGATGTCTAAATCGATAAAAGTATGGTGATGGACCGCATACTGCATGCCGAGGGCTGACTTCTCCTTCAAATCCGACAACTTATTTTCTGCTGCGGCTTGTAGCCTAAAATAATATTCTCGAAATGTATAACTGTTTTATTCATAAATAGAAAATCTCTAAAAATGTTGATATCGAGCGCACAAAAAAGTCGAATATCTCTGCATGGAAATATTTACCCAAGAATTACTACAACTACACTGAACTGATAGAAGATGAGTTAAAAGTTTTTCAAAGCTAATTTTATATAAGAAACTCACGTGGTCAACGCAGAAGAATCGGAAGGAGGTTTGAACACGTTAACAATTTCTATGACGGTCTGCGCATCGTAGGCGATTTGTAGCGGTCGGGCCGACACCTTCACACGCTGGTCGCACGTACCGTCTGCAACAATATATTTTTAACAAGTGTTTAAATCATGCATGGTGAAAAAAGTATGGGAAACGCTTTTTCATTTCCACGTACAAGAATTTTACATATTATTTAAACACTTAATCATATCTAGAAGCATATTTATCTCCCTTATCCAACCCTATTTTCATTTGTCAGGAATAGGATATTAATATATGAGATACTAAGCATTGTTTTGCGAAAAAAATCAACATAAAAATTGCAAAGACAAATAATCTCAACCACTATATAAACACAATTTTTAGCAGCATATAACTTAAACAGGTTTCCATATACATCATCATCATTATCAGCCTATTCCCGTCCACTGCTGGACATAGGCCTCTCCAATGGCACGTCACTGAGCTCAATCTTCAGGTCTTCGCATCCAACCACTGCCAGCCATTTTCCATATACAGTAATATTATTTGTTACTCACCTAAAGGATTCTTCTCGAATAAAACGTTAAGCAAATTGATGTCCTGTGTGACTTCCTTTGATGTTACCAACTGTGGTATAAAGTCGCCTTGCTTGACACCAGATACTGTAAATGCCTTCATTTGCACGTCGACTCTGTAAAATGTAAGAATTTAGTTGCAAAAATATTGCCGTTATCGTTATCAAAAGCCGTTGTCGTTTGGAATTAATTTTAGGTACTCATAAATACATAACAATTTTGTGAAAAAGTACTCGCAAAGGTTTATTATTTATTACGAAAACTAATTTTAACACCTAGATGGACATATACTAGAAAGTTCGATCGGTAACCAATATGTTTTTTTGCACCGCTACAGCAAGTGATATTTAATTTTAAACTTCAATTTTTTGTACAGAGATGCAAGCATTACGTCAGGGTTTGAACCAAGGACCACGGAGTGGAAGACTGAATTCTAAAACACTAGGATATCACTGTCCTTTTTTTAATGTAAAGATTTTAAAAGTCCACCTTAAAGCATTAGCACTGGGCCGCTGTTTCATATCGACTTCGACAAAATCGACGCAAGCCAGCAGCACTTCGGCCACGTCGTTGACGGACACCTGCAGCTTGTCGAGGCGGAACGTGCTTTCGATAGCCACGTACTCGGTGGGCAAGTGCAGTGGGGCTGAGTTTTCTTGGTAGTCGATCGCTCGGAATAGTTTCGCTTTTTCATCAGGCGTCATCGCTTTTTCGAATTGTTTCACTGGAATATGGATAGTCGGTAAGCACTATGTTTCTAGAAAATAAATATCTATTTAAGTATAGTTAAAGAAATAAATAGTATAGGATTTAACAATACGATACTCTTTATTGTTAACACTACCAATAAACACGTAGAGCATCGTGTACAATACAACCTAAATTTAAAAATGACTTGTCAAAGTAACAAAAGATGTATATTGTTCAGATGGAGAAACACCACTGTTACATGTAATCCTATAATGCAGTGGTTGTCACAATCATTTATTTCTACTTGTGAGTTATGTACATGTTGTCCTCGGCCCTAAAATATTATTGCTACTTTTGAATATTATTCTTACAAACACTGTTCTTACTTATGGCTACTCCTTCAGT
>DWDT01004780.1:0-10934 GCA_018245595.1 Microceris scylla
ATTTATCTCATAACTGAATTACAATAATTCGTAGTCTAGATATAAATTAAAACTGCATAAAAATCATAGTGATTTGTTAGTGCAAAGTATACAAAGTATCCAAGATTTTGTTATGCAAAAATCACCACACTGTTCTGGGGTACTACGCAGGTAGATAATAGATATAATTAACGGCGTGGCGCTACCGCGGCACTTGATTTCCGAGTTAAATCTATAGCAAAAAATTGTTCTTGCTATCCCCACGAAGTTTCCGTATAAATCCCATAGAAATCACTGTGACAATTAATGATACTTGGAGGCTCTGTATAATTTCGGTTCAGACGATCGTGTGTAAAGTAAAGTATGTTATTATTGACTAACGGCTCAAGTAGTGATTAACGATGTCGTCGTGTAGCGGCGGCTCGGGCGCTGCGGGCGCTGCGGGCGGAGGCGGCGGCAGGTCGAGCGGCGCGCGCCGCAGCAGCTGCAGGTTGCGCTTGCTCATAGGGGACGCGGGTTCGATGCGTGGCTTGCGATCACCCTTCAGTGGCGTGTTCGGCCTCGTTTCTATCACAAACTGTAACACATGGAAACAAGTTGTAACAGTACCACATACAAACAGTTGGTTATTACGGATCTATAAAATCTACACAAAACCTGTTTTAGTTACATACCTAACTTCTCCGTTATGGATATTAAAGTGCACAAATTTATAATTTGTGTGGGGTCACATGTAACAAATCGATTGCAACTTGCAAATTGTCAGTGTGTCTTTACGTCAACTAATTTCTGCCCATAGCTAGGCGAAGTTTCCTTTAAGTTTTTCATGCCCATAATCCCCACGCTTGACATGTTGGCAGGTGTTTGCAGAGAACAGCTTTTCGCACCGTCATGCTGTTGCCCATGGGCGGTCGAAGCCTATAGCCATGTCCCGGAAGCCTGCGCTATAACGCGACCAGGTGTTCCCAGTCTTGTTGTAATGTATGCATGACTACAATAGAAGATGAACACTACATGCTGCGTTGCAAGACGCGCTTACATTCATTAAATATGAGGCGGCTTATAAATGTCTCATATGTGGTAACTGATATAGTATTTAAAATATCAATGTATATAAAGAATCAGAAAGTGGCGTACGTCAGCCTCGTCGAGCGCGCGGCCGGCGGCGGCGCTGCGCACGAGCCACAGCGGCGACAGCACGGGCAGCGCGGGCGCCGCGCGGCGCGCCGCCGCCGCCGCCGCGCGCGCGCCCGCCACCGCGTGCGTCACGCGCTCGTGCGGGCCCTCGTAGCGGATGCCGCCGCCGCGCGACACCAGCGAGTACGCGCGCTCCCGCGCCGCGCCCTCCACGCCCGTCACCCAGATCTGTCATCGACGACCCGATCATTATCGTAGCTCCGACCTTTTAACGTCCCTTTACTGTCTCTCTACAACCTTATACGTCCATACCTTTGTAATGTGCAATTAATTAAATGTCGTGCACAGTACAGTGGTCATATCCTACTCTCGATTTGTCACCGTAACGCATCGAAAGTGCCCTTCGAACATATACCTAGTCACAAATTGTTTTACTTAAATCCTAAGGCCTTAACCACAGCCTTCGCAAATCTGTTACGGAGCATACGCTGCCCTTTAAATCTGCTATATACCTATTTGCGCCTATACAAAATTATTACATCAAGGTACATAAACTCACACAAAACCCATCGAAGATAGGTCCGGCTCGCTTCAACAGACTCATATCGAAATTCTCCAATTCGGACACTATCTCCTTCTCCATGGTGGACTCCTCACTGCTTCTCCTGGACTCGAGGGGTAGTTTCATTTTTGCAGATACGGTAGATATATCCACTGACCGAGTCTCATCTACGAAGTTGCTCGACGGTTTCAAGTTTGTTATACGGGAGAAATTTAAACCTAGAATAGAATATAATTTAACAACACAATAAATGTTATTTCTTTGTATAAAATTTACTAAAAGGGCTCGTAATCGTAGCGACATGGCGGATTACAAACGGTATGTAAAGTTACGTAAATGTAAATTGCAATCAAAATAGCACCAGAATCAATATTGCAATATGTAGTTACTGTAAACCCTCTTTTAAAAATACTATATAAAGTCACTGATACAAAAAAATTGTTAAGCTAATCATAAGATGAAGATAGTAAGGTAAAAACTAACTCATGTCGGGTACGCGGTGCTCGGCCAGCGGCGAGGAGGTGGAGGCGCCGACGACACGGTAGCGCGCGAGCGGCAGCGCGTGTCCACACGCCGCGGATTCGATTACCCACGATGGCAACAAGCACGCTTTACCATATTCCAAAGCCGCTTTATATTTCTCGCTACCCACACCTTCCCTAAAACAACAAAAGATATACAATAATATTATTCAATCTTATCAAAAATTTAATTACATGTACATATATGTAATATTATTTGAAAATTGTTATGATTTGCTTCTTGTCCTTGCATATAATTGTACTGGCACTGAGCAGAGGCTAACTTTTGTAAATAAATATTAAATTTACTTTTCATAAAATGCTGTGTGTTAGAAACTAAATAAACAAATAGATACCTGTAACACACATTTTACAGAATTAAAATTTACCTTCTAAAAATAATAATAATGTTATAAAAAAAGATTTTACATTGTTATAACCTCGACAGGTCATTACATAAATGTTCAACCTCTGAACATCAACAGCATGATAAAAAGGTCAAAAACAACATGATAAAAAGGGTCAAAAATTATTAATTACACTCTTAACTTATTACACTGGTAATGTGTAATATATTATGTATACTTGGATAATTGAAAAAAAAAACTTAAATTGCAATTAAACTTTGTGCCCGATGCATGGCAATAGGCTCACCACCTATTCCATGGGACTCAAACGTAACTGGTGAAACGTGGGAGTGTTCTGCATTCCTCTGCCTACCTTTTCAGGGATTACAGGCGTGAAGTTACGTTTTTTTTTTTAAAAACTTAAATTCTTACTTGGTCAGTATGACAATATCTGTAGTCTCACTCTGGAAGGCGCCTGAGAACATTCCACCGTTCTCGTTCACCAACTTCATAATATTTTGCTTCTCGCGTTTTGGTATCCCAGATGTTGTTATCTAAGAAAGAAAAATGTACATTATATACATATCATCATCATTAGCCTATCTCAGTCCACTGCTGGACGTAGAGCTCCACAAAAGTGGGTTTACGCCCGTGATCTCCACGCTGGGCATGCGGGTTGGAGATCGCAGAGCACGGCTTTTCGCACCGCCGACGCTGCTGCTCGTCGGCGGGCAGGGCATTTAGCCGTGCCTATTTAGGCTGCGCTATATCGCAATCAGCCGGTCGCCAGAGCCTCGTCTTTTATAGCAGGGTGCACCTCATGCAGGTGAGGTTGGCTTGGGCTCCTGAAATGGTGGTTGGAACCCCTTACACCCATATGTTGGAACACATAACATATACATATATGTATATATTATTTATTCCAACATATACATATATGTCTGTAGTCTGTCTATCTTATAATATTTATTATTATCAATGGTACTATTTCTATTATACATTTTATAAATTCAAATTGCTATTATACATTACATTTGCCTAACGATTACCTGTAAGTTTGCAAACGGTGGTAACTTGTAACTGTCAAATTCTGAGGATGATGCACTGATGTTTAGTCTAAGGGAGGTTTCCCACACTGCCTCCACCCAGCTCTCTGACATCACTGGTATATGTTTCTCTACAGATTTCTGCAAGAGTGACAAACAATAACATATTTCATTTTAACAATATTAGCCCTTGGAAATATAGACTTTCTTTTATATTACTCTGTAGGTATGTTTAGGAATTATTTTGTTTATTGTATAATATTATATTACAAGTGGTAGCCGTAAGAAAAGAGGAGACACACCCGTGTGTCATGAATTATTTTACATATAAATCCCACCATGAAATACGGGACATGTCTATAGCCATATGATGAACACAACATACACCAGTGTCTGTGCTAGTATGATAATTTTAAAATTTAAAAACACAATAATACATTGCACTTCCCAGGGTTCAAACCCAGGACATAATCAGCAATTGCACTTACAACCACTCGTCATAACCTAATAACACTTTGTACACCCCGGGTTCAAACCCAGGACCTCTTGATCAACAGTTGTGCTTGCAATTGCTTGACCTACATAAACCATACATATATACTTATATCCTTTCCTACATAAACTTATATAATAGCCAAATCTATTCTTTACAAAAATAAAATTGTCCACTGCATCATAGAATAAATGTTAATTATCACACTCATAATCCGCAAAAAGGTAGGCAGAGGAATGTAGTACATTCCATATATCACCAGTTGCATTTAAGTTCTATGGAATAGGTGGTGAGCCTATTGCCATACACCGGGCTCAAATCCAGACTCCTAGTCAGTACTAGAAATTTTAAATAAAAATTTAAAATTCACCATATACTTATCTGATAATACTGTATCAGACACTAGGTGTGTTGTCTCTTCAGTCAAAACAGTACTATACAGGCCTCCCATCCAATGCACTTTTTTCTTTATATTCTCCTATAAACAACAAAATTAAATAGTGTACAGTGGAACATCACACTTCAAGGGCTAATCAGAGGAGTATAAACCAATCCAACATTTCACCGGTAACACATACAGCCAACCACAGAATACTGCTACAATAGCTATGACAATTATTTATTATTCAAATGAAAATGATTATTTAGCTGCTATATACCCAGTCTGACTGTTATCCCAAACCTGCATATCCAGGGTGGGGATTGTGGGCAGGGAATCCTCAGGGGACTCCTATATCCAGCAGTGGATTGTGTGGCTAATGTTTGTGGTGGTAAACCAATATATGTATATGTACATCATAAAAAATATACAACTTTTTCAAATATTAGTGTCCATATGTGTGTATGTAGCACATACAACACAAAAACCCTTGTTTAGATCTGTAACACTCATTTTAGTGCCACATTATATTCATCATCATAACTACCATAATCATCACCATCAGAGGCAGCATCAGCATATCTAAGTTCATTGTAGAACAACAATAGATACTGATTTTTAGAGTCTCTATGCTGGGTAAGCTGGTTGAACATTGCAAAGTATAACTTCACAAACAGCATTTGATGCTGGCTATCTGGTAATAGACAAGGAATAATATAAGTTTTCAAGATCTTACCTTCTGCTGCTTAGACAGTCCACTGGCTGTTACTATTAGGCCTCTCATAGCAATGGTGTACACAGGCTCGGGTCCTGATGGTATTGGAGTGCCTTCAGTCAAGCAACAGGATAAACATCTAGGACCTACTAGCCTAATTAAGAACAACACATATTAACCAAAAAGAAATGTAAATAATTTTTCTAAGACACTTAGATTATATTATATTATATAATCTTTAGTGGGGTGTATGACATATTTCTGTATGTTACATTCATAAATCCAAGTTTAATAGTAAATATTGAATTTGTATGCTGAGGAAATATCAATATCATATGACACTAAGGTTAGTATTGAAGATCTAAACCATGTTTAAAATTTGATACAAAACCAATAGACATTGAACTCTTAACAACACTTAGCATGCACTCTGTTTGCTAGGTCTAGAGCAATCCCATTGGTATCAATATGTATTTTATAAAAAAAATTTGTACTGTCTCTATTGTGTTTATCTTTTTAGTGTACAACAATAAAGAATAATTGTATTACATTTGAACAAAACCAGTTATTTAATATTAGCAGGATTTGAATTTAACAATAAGTTGCTTAGGAAATGGAATGTAGATAATACTTTCTAATTTAGTATTTCTGGTAGTGACTTGGAGTCTAGATCTGCGCCCAGTGGATAACACATCACCTATTCCATGGGACATAAATGTAACGGGTGAAATATGGGACCATACTACACTCCTATTCTTACCCCTTTGGGGATTACATGAGTGGTGTTATGTTTTTTTATAAATAATACTTACAGACACTTCGTAGCTCTGAGGTTCTCAAAGAAGTCCCCCTCAAAGTGGGACAGTACAAACACATCCTTCTTGGTGAGACCATCAAACTTTTGCCACTTGGTCTCATGGATCCATCTGGCATTTAAGCCACCACCACTGTGATGTTCACATGACTAAAAAGTGTGGGAGGAAAATGGGCATTTTAGGTATTGGAAATGTTTTTACCAGGGATAAACATAGTTAGATATTAAATTCCCAGTCGTAGCATTATCTGGATTTATGCCTATTGTAAAACTTGACTTCCTTGTTCGTTGAGTGGTTGCATGCACAACGAGGTAAAAATTATGTTATTTAAAAAATTATAGCAAAACTTTCACCCCTCATGTCTTTTATGAATAAATTTTGAACTAACCGTGAAAGCCAATTTCATCTCTTCTGAGCACTCATTCTCAATCCGAAGGTCTTTTGGTATAATAAAAGTAACAGTTATATCTTCACTCATAGTAACACATCTATAGTATAGATAATAAGTCAACTATAAAAAGTACAGTTTCAGTGTGTCGAGTCAGTATTTAAAATTGATTGATAAGTCAGAAAATTACAATAAAACTCGATCAAAACGAACTCGCGCGGTTTGTTTACAACTGTCAAGTGTCAAGTCAAATTTGGATTCAGCGCCTGTCATTTGTTTTTGTTGTTGTACAGAAAGACAAAAATAAAACATCTTTCTTTGTAAAATTATCATAATATTCGTGGTCAATCATTACATATTTCATTTCACACATCAAACACGAAGTCTCTCTATTTTCTACTTTTATGAAACTTTTAATTTACGTTAAAAATATCCACAGAAGAATAGAAATATTATTTAATATTCAATCTTTACAGAGATTTACTAGAGTTACGTTATTGTAGTAACATAAGTAGTTAAACGTAACATGTATTTAATTAAACGTCACGTATCCGTATATGTAACGACACGTATCCGAACGTACCATTATGGTAAAAATTCGAAAAAGGTTATGTTGTGCTCTGACGATTTAACAATATTTCGATTTTGAGATACAAATACCAAAGTGATTATGTGAAATATTACATTAACTGGTGTCGTTATAGTAATATTAGTGTTAAAGATGTTGTACGACGATTTTAAACCTATAGTAGATCTGCTACTTAATAACTGGACCGCTCTACAGTTGGCTGTGGAACATGGAATGGGAGCTCCAGGTGGAGAGAAGGCAAGAAAACCTATTTTGAGCTTAGTCGAATTCAATATAGTAAACTCGGTTATATTTTATTTAATTTTAAATAGTTCAAGTTATTAAGTACGTCGTACCTTTAGGCACATTAAAATAGTCGGCATCAAACCCTTATCATCTATAAACTAATGATTTATGTTATTTGCGTTATACTTTCAGACCGCCCAGTTGATGTCTGTATACGTAGCGAGATATTGTGTTGAAAATGTAATTGACGAGGATGATCTCACTGAAGTGCTTGAAGATCTCATGGATGAAGAATTTGAGACAGTTTGTGATGACAACTCTCCAAGAGGTATGTGATCTGAGATACACAAATATTTCCTGTGCCAGTACATAATCATCAAATGGAAATGAAAGTATGCTGTAGTGTTCTACAAGACACAAGTGTAAATAATACTGTTACAGTACTGTTACAGTATTGTCTGTGACACATTGTACCATAGTAGTTGCTGTACCACTGTACCATAAGTAATCACCAAGTAAAATGTTTTTCTCTTGCAGAAATAGCCTCTCTCCTCATTCTATATCTTGGACTTTTAAAAGATGGAAGACATGATGAACTTCGCACCAGAATTGAAGCTTTACCTAAGTGTCAGAAGTGGCTCAGTGAGCCTATACATGACTCAGTACCACCACAAGTAAGAAGGACTTACTTCTTTTTACAGATGCCTATTTTTAAATGACTTACCAAAGTTAGAATTAGCAATTTAACATACACTTTAATAGTGCAGTTAGGAAGGCAGTTGATCCAGATGTTACTTTGCAAAAATCCATTGTTTGTTATGTTAAAGTTATTTTGCAATAAGCCCAGAGCTTTGTTATCCAAAGTATAATACACAATATATCACAACTTCCATTAAAAGAGGGAAACTTATTTGTATTCTGCTTAATCACATGAAATTGGTAGGTGATGAATATAATCACATTTCAGTGTCATGGCAACCCAGACGATGACACCACTAGCAGCAGTGGTGAGGAGGATGAACCTCACAATTCAGTCACAATTGGTGCTGGAGTAGCGTCATCATCAACCAATCAAAACCCAGAACCAATGGACGAGGACTCTGACCCTGGATGGACTTTAGTACAGACAAGGCGGAAGAAATAATATAAATAAGAAATCACATTATTGCACTTAGCAGCACTTTTGTAAATGTATGTAGTGGGAATATAGAAATAAATACAAAGTGCTTCAGATGACAAGCAAAAAGGTAAGTATTGTCTTAGCTATGCAATTCATGTTGGAAACCTTAAAGCTGTGAATTGCAAAATTATTCCAGAAGAACTTGCCCTTCAGTTCTTACTGATTGTAACATAAAAGTAAATTCATATGACAAAAAGATCTTTTGATCTAGACCTTGACACATTTCTGATAGTTGTGAAAGAGTCATCATGTCAGGTGTTTGATAGAGGAAAAATATGGTCTGATACATGTGTCCATACTATTCAACTCAAGCTTAACCTTCATATTTAATTGGCACCTATAAGTAGATAGATACCCTGGTGGTAGATCCCCCGCTTTACAACATTGCTATGTGTTCTGTAAAGCAGCAATATCGCCTTTGTAGTGTGCAACATCCACATAATATTTTATGTATTCATAAAATCAGAGTTACCTTTTTTCACTAATATCTTCACTGTTGTTACACCATTGATTCATATAGTTGTCTTGTATGTTTGTAGTTTGTTAAATTTGAATGTTACCATTATAAATTAAATTAGATTGCATATAGAGTACAAAAATTTATATTGATTCAAATGAAACAAAGTAATATTTTATTAGACCGGAATGTTATTGAGAAATTCATAGTCTTAGATAAACAATTCATCATATATTTTAATGTAAATTTCAACAAAAAATGATTATGAAAATTCTTATATGTCCATTGGTCATTAAAAATACATGTAATTTAAAATATAACAAGCATGGTCTATCAATCTAAAGCTTTGATAGTTTTTGAAAATATAGATCATCTTTAATGTGAAATTCTATTCCTGAAGCTGCTAAGACACAGATTATTTAATAAGTTATTATCATTCTTTATTGTAAAATAATGTCCAGGTATATAAAAGGGTGACATAAACTGCTACTGGTAATTCTCCAACAGTCAAATTTTGAACAATATCATGATAGATGCCAAAAATTAATTTTATTTTTTTATAAAACAGATAGTAAACATTCTGTAGTATTGACTGAGAAGATTAAAAAGGTTTCATAAAAAAGTTTGGATATGATATTGCAGTGAAAAAATGATCTTCTTCTTTTTCGTTGTTATGCTCTTGGCAAAAATAAAATGAAAGTATGAATAAAACATACAATTTTTATCATTCTTCTCAACAGCATAGACATTGATATGATGCATTTCTTTAATTTATTATAAAAACTATCAACATACTTTAATACTACATATTTGAGTTATACCTTTCATTACACACAATTATTAAAATTCATTCATGAAACACAATATGAATGGAATTTAAATATATTTTTAAAACTTGCCAATTCTAGACCTTTCTTACTTTTTACCTACTGAATAATATTTAGTTACAACTAAAATTGTATATCTACATTACATATCGGTTTTGTAAGTTTTTTGGGGTGAATTTTTTGTAATGGTTATATGCATTTATAGTACAAGAGAGACAATTAAAAAAATACTTTACTACATAATGGAGAAATGTTTTGGTAGATACAATGAAAACAATAATTTATATTTGATATGTCCTTAAAAATCTTAAGACCTTTTTTAGAAAAAACCCCAACTTCTTGAGTGTTGCATAGGGGATACACCGCTATGCTCAATAAATTTTGCATCTTAGGTTACTACATACATACATTGATATTGTTAAACGGATATTCTGGATATACTATGAATATGGTGATATTGTGTTACTTACATTTGTTATATTGTCTAATAATAGCAGAATTTTAATTATTTTTTGTAATATAATTCTGTAGACGTTTCATTGTAAGGGGGCGTCAATTATTTACGTGAGGTGATTTTAAAGTTTTTTAACTCCCAGCCCACTCCCCTCTGATGACATATCGTAAGATTTTGCTCAAACCCCCAACCCCACCCTCATATCCCACATGATTTTTTTCAAAATGTATGTTTCGTAAATGTATCGGATTTATTGTAATAAGAAAAAACAAATATTTTTATTTATGACTAAACAAGACTACCATTTAAGATTACTGAGTAAGGAGACTAGAATTACAGTGAAAGGTTTACAATAAAATACTAAAGTCGATACTACTAAGATTCATAAAAAAATAATCATTCTAACTCGGTCGAGGAAAACTCATGCAGTTTCAAGAGTGACTGACCATTGGGACCAACATGTCCACATGATTTTCAGAAAAATCATCTGTTCCTTATGATTACCTTATGATTTAGCCATTCTGGCCCGTTAGCGCTTGCGCATAGCAATTCTTTCTTGCGTAAAAAAGTTACGTGATATTTGCCGAGACTCCCTGTCCCCAGAGGAAAATTAAATGAGATTTGACTTGATCCCCTCACCCCTTGAATGCCTCACGTAATTAATGGACGCTCCATAAGTCCGTTTGTAGGTATTCAATTGACAGGTACGTACAGCTTTTTTAAATAAAAAATGATTTAAGAAAAAAAAGGTAATAGCTGTGTTAGTTGTCTTATTATATTGTCAACTAGACGTCTTTTCCTACTGAAATCTCTAGACATT
>DWDT01004781.1:0-10933 GCA_018245595.1 Microceris scylla
AAAAATACAGGGACACGGAGAGAGAGAGGTTGCGCACCCGGCTGCGCACTCGCCCGCTCGTGTGCTCATTTGTTTGTAGTAGGCTCGATACACATGCAGCGTACGGCATTTCGTTACGTGACGATTTCTACTAAATCGCACGACCCGTAAGTCGTGTTAAGGAACTTCGTTCCAACAATGCAGGTCAAAATGTCAGCCATATGTATAAAGAAACAAAAATAATTATCAAGATGAATCCGTGTAAATAGGATCCATAAAGTAAACAAAATCAAAGTGAAAACAGTAACTGCAAAATAGATAGGTATTGAACGAAGTGGTTGTACCCTGGAGCTCGTTTTGAGCACTTTTGAGCACCGCCTTTCGAAAACCCAACTGTAAATATTTAACTCCGCACTCGCAACGAAAATGAATTGCTAAAATATCAGTATCTTTTTCTGTTTTCAATATTGGACCTTTTAAACCTTTGGATAAAAGGATTTAGGAGACGACTATATATTAAAGTCAAACTTAGTTTCCCTGCGTATGTGTGTGAACAGAGTGATGATGTCGAAGACTTTGGACTGTCAGGATAGAGAGATATTTGCCACTCGGTGGTCTCTTTGTATCCCGTCGAGGAGCTGCAGTATGTTGTTGGTAACTCCATTTTAATGAGACAGCTGAAAGTCAATGTTATTGCTAGGTACTTACGTTATTACTCAAAATTAAAGTTATTGCAACTACTAGAAATGTTGAGTTAGGAATACTCAACAGCAACCGAGCCGGGGATGGAACCCGTTGGAATAAGAAAAATTTCATATGTAAACAGAATATGGCTCACACGGTTCCATTGGAACCTTTGAGTAATTTATTGCACATTGTTTATCGTAAGTAATAAAATAAACATCTCAACTGTATTGTACTTCAACACACAGCAAGTACTAGGGCGTCATAAATGTACATAGCTTTCCTTAATTCCGTATGGGTTGCGAATAGTCGTTGAAATAAATCCTGAACGTTCTACATAGTATTGTTATACGTAGTAAATGATTGTATACTTAGCAATAATGCCTCTTGTCATTAAACAAGTAATAGATAAATACTAACAGATAGTAATATAAATATTTGTTAACATAAGACTATATATTGCTTGGTAATGACATTGACTCTGTGCACTGGCTGTAACGAAATGTGCGAAGATGCACATAATATGTATCAGATAAAATATGTACTATATGTACAAAACTTTATTAAATGACAAGAAATTGTTCTATAATTTATATTATAATCGCATAGTATTTAATAAACATATTTTTTCATTTTTGAAGAATTTTTTTTGATAATTTTGGTATTGAAAATTCTGTGCTGCCATCTTATTTTAAACATTTGCTAAATATCAATGTCTACATAAGCTGTTCCATTCTTATAAATGCGGGAATAACTGTCTATCGACACTGTTATAACTATTGAACCAATTTTGGTGAAGAAATATGTATTATAATAAAACGTAACCTCACGCCTGTAATCCCCGAAGGGGTAGGCAGAGGAGTGTAGTGCACCCCACGTTTCGCCAGTTATGTTTATGTCCCACCATGGAATAGGTGGTGAGCCTATTGCCATACATCGGGCACATATCAGGACTCCGAGTCACTACTGGAAATTCTAAATTAGAAAAATCCAATAGTACTCGACCCGGGATTTGAAACCAGGACCTCCCGTTCGGATCGGAGACACACCGGACCAACAAGGCAGTCAATGTATTATAAAAAATCCTAATTAATTTAATAACAATTGGACTAACTATTACTTTAGGACATAACATGTTTATTATAATTATAGATTATGGCCTTTAGCCTTCTAATTCTGACAAGAGGTCCACGTCCAGCTATGGAATAAAGAAAGGATTGATGTTGTTGGCGAATTATACAGAAATTCTTAAAGTTTCTCATTTTATCCTGCAAATCTTACCTTCTATACAGAATAATGAGAAGTATCTACTAGGTAAATCCAACAGAGAGACGCATTGCGTGTACTGCAGGTAATACGAGCATTACAGAAGTTGGTATAAAACATAACTAGGGGTAGGCACATCCCTGCTGGCTATAACTATTGTTTAAAAGTAGGCCAGCTTGCAACCAAAAGAGCCAGCAGAATGCTTTTAAACCCGATTTCGCTTATAAATATTTTTATTTTTATTCCACTTTTCTCTCAAGACAATATACAATGGAAAATCTTTTTTTTTTGTTTTGCCGTAATTAAAGAGAACAGAGTAGGCTCGGAAAGTACGCTGAATAATATTGCATCTAGTTAAGATACAGTATAATATATTTAATAGTACCATGGGAATTACAACCAATTCGAATAAAATTTAAGTTGAAAATAAATTCATATATTGTATCTTGTCAGATTTTGAATAAGTCTGGTACTGCCATACTTATCTAATAAAAATAATCGACCCATTCATTCCACTGTTGGAATATAGATCTCCTCTCGTATTAAAAAAAATGTGCGGGTTGGCAGACTTCACACCCCTTAGAATTGCATTTGCATTTTCAAACGTGCACACAAGGTGTGCACGTTTCCTCGAGATGTTTTGTTTCAACGTTAGCAAGTGATATTAAAATTTAAAACGCCCTTTTGCAAAGAGGTGCGCGCTATAGATTTGAAGCCAGCACTCCCGGATTGAGAAGCTGATTTCTTAACCACTAGGCCATCACTGCTTTTCGGTAAAAGGAGCATAGGTCGCCCTCCTACCAGATAGTTTGACGACCTGAAGAAGACAGCGGGAACCTGCTGGATTCAGATGGCCTAGGGCTGGAAGGAGTGGCGCCGATTAGGGGAGGCCTATGTCCAGCAGTGGACACCTAGAGGCTGACGATGATGAAGTAATAAATGCCGAGCTGCTTTCAGATCATCTTCGGAAAATAAAGAAATATCAACGAAATTGCAGTCGGTTGCCGTAATTTAAATGTTTTTAAACTACGGTTCTTGTTTTTATATTTATATTTATACTAAACTAACAATGACCACTATGCCTACCAATGTACGATATTACGACAGGAAACGATTAAAACACATAGTATGTAGGTTGTATAAATCATACAAATCAGAAAAACAGCGAGAGACAGTAGCATTAAAAGACTTTAAACCGCTAAAAAGGGAATAAATGCCCCAAAGCAGTGTGGCCAGTTGCAAAAAAGTTTCTAATGTTTTAGAAGCGGCTAAGTGTTTTCCTGTGTCCGTGAAGTTTAGAAGTTTACAAAGAGTTGCTCAAGAATCCTTTTATATTTTGGCCACTTTTAGTCGCAGTGGCCGGTACGCTTTAAATTCCATTCATGGTCAACCAACCCTAGGATACCAAACATTAGATACTGATCTTATGAACTAAATGTTGATTTGCATTAACCAAATAAATAAACAAATAAAGATGACCCATAAGATAAAAAATAATTGCCCTAAAGATTGTCACAGATTATAAAAATAAACAAACGCGAAACAATATAGCGGCACACAGCCTTTCTTCAAAAGATTAAATAATTCCAGTAACGTCAACGTTTTGATGTCTCCCGAGGTATTCTAAATTTGTCATCAAAGCGATCTCTTGTTAGAACTCGTGTTCCTTTGAGATGGCATTTTAAGTAGGTTTACGGTTGAATTTATTTAAAATTGATGAGAAAATAATTATTTAGGGAATTGTAAGTAGTCCTCTCGTTTATTATGTATGGGTATATTAATACCACATTCCTACTTAGTTAGAATATTTTCTAGCAGTGAGCTAAAACGTTCGTACCATCTAAGTAAGTACCTACTGGAATTTACATAACGATAATTTAGAATGTTATTTTGTTTACCTCTATACTATTTCATTAAAACACAGAACAATAGAAAATATCAGATTCCTCATATTCTTAAGAATAATAGGCTTAGGTAAATCTTAGGTGACAAAATACAATTCAAATCAAATAGTATTGTAAAGTAACATTAAATAGTATTGTCAAACAGTAAGGAAAGGCGCAAAAATAAAATACGATTAATACTATTAATATATAGATATTGAATAAAGCTACTCTTACAATGAAATCTTTTCGAATTTTATACTGTAAATAAATAAATACCTAACTAACTAGATGCTTCAATAAAGTTATAATTCCAAAAACACAAATGTACTTATTCAATTTTTTTTTCATCTTTACCATTTGCTATACACACATTGCCAACCAATCAAATTCTATGAACTTATGGTTTTAATTTCAAATAAAACGTGTAAAAAATCTACAAGATTACGACAACGTAATAATTTCTGAAATGTTGTACGCCCTACCATTGTGCCACAGCTATGGGAATTTGCGACTGCCATTGGTCCGTTTTGTACGCGCTCTTCGTATTAGCGAAGATATTTTTCAGCGCTAACAGCGCTAACTACGCGCTTATCCTAATTATTCTTAAATGCTTATTTATTTCAATTTCATTTGTAAGAAAATCTATATTTTAATTTGTTACTTTAATTTTATTTCTATAGTTATTTATAACTATAGCAATAAAATTTCAATCAATAACTGTATGCATATAACGTTATAACTCGGTTATGTGTCTATGTTTAATGTATACGTATTTAAAAAAATTGTAAAAATTAGCATATAAATTTATCGTCCAACGTCAAATTAGCATATAAAATTGTTCGGTTGTATCATTATACACGGGCCCTATCCTTTAATATTCCCCAAGTATAACTGAACAAACAGTAGACAAGTCAATGTATTCATACAAGTTTTAGCGCTTGAAGCGCGTGATCTATTTCCGTCCAAATTCCTCCCTTCGATTCGACTATTTCTGTCAGTCATTCATTCTATTTCATTCAAATCACGACGTTCAGCTCGGCTCAGTTCAGTGCGATTTCAACCGTCGTTTATAACGTTAGTAGAAAGACAAATATTTAGCAATATTACGTTAAATTATCACGTAGTTCGTTCGTAAAAGTTATATTCCGTGTAATTCCACCGTAAAAGAAAGATAGATTGTTTATTTTCGCGAGTGTCAAGGTTTTGGCGGGCTTCTATTTATAAATTATAAACTCATTATAGTAATGGCGTGATTTTCTTGTGCCTTTTTATCTGTGCCGTTCATGTTTACTGAAGGTAAGTGAAATTTAATTAAATTTTATACACTTAGCAAATTAATATGCATAATTACAAATGTAATACCTACTTATTGCGTGTTAGTGCCAACTCGTGAACTGTTGCGTTCATGTGGTACTGTGTATTCCACTGTGTTTACTTAAATAATGTTATAGCGTATAATGTATAGCGGGATTTCTTCTTGTTTGATATGTGCAACTTTTGACTAAATATAGAACGTGCATAAAGCACGCACAACTTTGCACATTGTAAACCTATTTGCTTGTAACACAATTATTGTTATGAAAGGAATGAGCTCAAATTGCCACCGTCGTCTAGCAGTTTTATGTCGTTTTAAAAAGAAATATTTATATAGCCAATCAACTAAGCTACTTTATTTGTGTAAAGCGTCTGCCATTACTGCAGTAGTGTTTTTAAAATCAATTAAACTAAGCACTCTTAGATATTTCTTACTGGCCGAGTATTCATTGTCTTAAGCAAGGGCTTTTATCATAATTCATATTTAAAATTACCTCTTCCCTTATTAAATTAGTCGTAGATGGATAAGGATGGTCGAGGACTAAATTTGAGTTACATTGGTTACAATGCGTTGTTTTAAATTCGGAACGTATCTATAGAAGCGATACGAACACTATGTTTTCTATAGAAGTTTCTGGAAAAGGCCTTAAAAAAGTAAATAAATACAATCGCTCGGAATTCTGGGCCTACTACGTAAGGGAGCTGGCGTGACCGACGTGACGTAATAATAACAATTTCCGCCCTTATCTAGGCGTATACATGTGTTCGCGTAGAAGTGATCCGTGTCTAGTAACATCCCAAAGGATTTAAATATGCTTTATAGTAAGGTACTTAACAGTTCGCAAACAAAGCATTAGCTTTTGTAGCTATTATTGAGAACTTTACAACTGTACCTAAGCGCTTACTACGTTTCAATTTTTTTTATAACCTGGGACCCGACACTTAAAACTTGGTGCACGGGCTTTCAATCCCAGCCACGCCACTAGATATGTCATCTATAGACATCTATAGAGATATGTCATCTATAGTTTTTTCACTAACTCGCTGATGATGACTCGCGCGATGGTAAACGAGATGGAGATTAAGATGTAGCCCGCTTGCGTAGCCACTGCTTGAACAATGCAGAGCTGTACGAATCGGGAAACGTGGACCCCGACAGGAAGCTCTGCCTTTTTGGCTCATAAACACTATCACATTTCTTTATGATTGCCATACATACATTATTGTTGTTAAAATCTAAATGATGATTATAGATTTATACTACTGTAAGGATAAATAAATTTACCATGCATTTCTCTGCTTACGCAATAAGGAACTTGGCGTGATGTTATAATTTAATCATAATTAGGTTTCTTATAAATTCAATAGAATGGAACGAACATGCAATGATGACTAGCAATTTGTTTCATAATGATAATGACATTAATGCAAGGTATTCAGCCGGCTGGACGCTTGCGGCGTGAGTGATTCGGCAGTTTCTATGTTAAGTAGCTTGGCCTTATGTTATGTCTACTGTGCCTAGAAAACTGTAATATATTGGTTATAATATATTTTGGGCGATATTTAGGAGGGAAGGGTAGACGTAAGTACTTCAAGTACATGGTGGAACTGAAAAATGTCATGGATTTATTATTACTGTTTCATCACGTACGTTCCCTTACTGGGCAGGCGGTGAGCAGAAAATGCCAAATATTTTGATCTTTACACTTCGCCGTGCATACAAAACCTTTTTCATACACTCACGCTGTTTTAGGACACATTGATTCGATCCTCAACGAATATCTGACCTATTAGTATTACATTTAAATATTCGAAAAATATAAAGTGGACAATAGGTTGACCGCCGCGGCACACCCTTCCATTAGAGCAAGTTCTTTTTACCAAATTAGGGAACGTACATATTGATTTTTAAATTATAAGTGCTTTTAGCCCGGCTTTTTGGTGTAAAGGAAATTGGCTCTGGCGCTTAATAAAGTGATGGTATGCAACATCAACCATATTGGCCCGGTGCGGTCTTGGTAGACACTGGTCACTTACTGTTGCTATAGTATTGCGCAACATATTAGCTACATTGCAATACCTTGTACCGACTAACAAAATGGGAAAAATTAGTTTTACGTATTACATTATGGTCCTTATTTATTTATTTATACACTTTATTTGTACACCAGTAAACAAAATAACATGTATGAACACAAATGTTTCTAAATGCTAGCCATACAAAACGCTGCCTTATAGTTATCAGAGCGATCTCTTTCACGCAATCTTCATTCAGGTAGAAAAGATGTAACTTATACTAATAACTATAGGGGTTATAGGGGTAGGGTTGTACTATAATTGAAAAGAAAACTAATCAATAATCTTAATATCATAATAAATATGATCCAGGATTTTCTGGAAAGGAAAAATTATCTGCTACAGCTATCCAAACAATTATTTTTAACCGCAGTATTAAAGGCATCTAAAGACCGCAGCCGACGACTACTAAAAGGAAGAGAGTTCTAAAGGCGAACTGCGACGATGGAAAAGGATTTGTTACTAAAAGAAGTGGAAGGAGCAGGAGTAAGAAGGGAAAGATTATGAGAGGGTCGGAGAGACAAATTGTGGGACTGGAAAATATATTTGAAACGGTCTTTAAGACAGGGAGGCGCAGTTGGACTGAATTGCACACAGTATAATGCCGATAATATATGTGTATTCCGGTAAAGGTGATTTGGGAGTCACTTGAGTTTGTTGCGAAAGTGAGATACTAGGCAGGCGGTGAACAGAAAATGCCAAATATTTTGATCTTTACAATTCCCCGTACATACAAAACCTTTTTCATACACTCACGCTGTTTTGGGACACGTTGATTCGATCCTCAACGAATATCTGACCTATTGATCATATTTACTTAACCAAATATGAATGTAATGCATTGATTTTGGAGGCGGTTAAGCTTATTTAATTGTTCCTCAGTTAGGTGAAGATAGCAAATATCGGTATAGTCAAGTTTGGGTAGAGGCAAAGATTGAACTAGCGCAACTTTAGTAGCAACATGGAAAACATTTTTCAGTCTGCGTAGGTGTCCGAGTGTCATAAACAGCTCTTTGCTAATATTCTAAACTTGAGCGTGCCAGGAGCGAGTGCGATTCAATAGTATTCTCAAATTGCTCACTGTATGGAATTTGGATATCGTTAACCATAACAGAAGGTGTATTAGTCCAGTCTATTTTAGATACTTGTCGTGAGCTTCCGATTATAATTAGCATCAAGTAACTCACGAATCGAATATTGTTTATAAATTTGTAGATCGTCTGCATGTAGGTGGTAGAGAGAAGTTAATCTAGAACTTATATAATTATTGAAGAGTGAAAAAAGGATAGGCGACGACAAGCCACTTTGAGGGACGCCAGCTTCGATGTGTGATTAGGCAGAACATGATCCTTTGGCTTGGATATGATGCCGCCGTACGTTCAAGTAACAACAACAACTTACTGTTTTTTTGTAAATAAAACCAAAAAGTGTTCACATTCAATCTGCAGATAGCAGAAACTTCAGAAAGACTGCCATGTCCTTGGCGCATTGGCGGCTTCTATGGAATTTTTTATGCAACCAGATCCAGGCACATCTTACATATGATTATATATTTAGAGTTTACTATATATAGATTATTAAGAATATATAGAATTGAACCTGTTTAATAAGAAACAAAGAATTTATTGCATAATTGTTAAAATGAGAAGTGGTTGTCTCTAACATTCTCAGCATGTTATAGACAACCATGAATATAAATTCCACGAAATACTTTTATATAGGGTGTTCAGGAAGCAACAGGAGTAACAGTGTCCCTATCTGAACAACCCTCTAATAATAAAAGTATTTTCGATGAAATGGGTCAGGAACATAGCGGGAGCAACAGTCGCCCTGTCCGACCTGCCCGCTACCAGAAGCAATGTTTTCTTTAGGTCGTGTGTAATACACGTCGCAATATCGTCCCGGCAGCAAATCTCGCGTCATTATGACGTCAGTATTCTCGTGTATAATCTGTCTTGTGTAATGAAATTCTCCGCATATTACCTTTGGCCAGGGCCTGAACAAGACGCCTTTGTGTCAAATAGTGATGGGAACGATGGCGGCTAGCGGATCGGTTATCGCATATTGCAAAATCAATCAAGTCTCCCTCGAATACCTGGCTCGGTCTTGTTAGGAGACGCAATATGGCAACGGACTGTAATAACAGTGTAATCGTGGCATTGTTTCTGGTAAGGACCACCGCAACTAATATCTTAAATAGCGAAGCTCACATACTACCAATCTTCGAATTAGTCTTATGTGTGACATCCTCGAGATCAACCCAGTTGTGCTATGATTGTATCATGAAACAAATGTTAGCGCAGAAACATTTTGGCCCCATGTTTCTTCTTCGTCTTCCCTCACTTGACTGAACTGAAGTAAGAATATAATGGAATATAATATGACAGCCAAGTTGCTAACGCGTGGTCATATATAAATATTTTTAAATTGTCAGAAATTACATCCCTTAAGGCATAAAATATTCAAAGTGAAAATAATATTGCGCAAATTTAAAGCTACTTGGACTGGTTTTAATATTTTATTCATAAAATAAAATTTCAATCTAAAACTCTTGGACATAACACTCTATTTCGAGTGGAGTTCCAGCTTCAAGGAGTTTCAAGAGCAGACTTCATTCGTCAAAGCTCTTTTGAAGTAGGCTTTTTGACAGTAGTAAATATTTAACCAGATTTTTAGTCCAGAACTTGAAATTATATTTTGAATTGTGTTGGCACAATTCTTTCTATATAGATTCAAAGTTACAAATTTCAAAATTTAAGTTTTTGTCAAAATTATTGTAACGTTATAATCTGAATACGTACAGACTATTTGAACAAAGTAGGCATTTTCTACTTTTTCCAATATCATGTTTTGACTAGTAAGATTACGGAAATAATTATAGAATCTGAATAGTATTTCCATCATTCTAATTATACTGTAACTACCTACCATAAAAAAAATATCATCCTAGTATCGTCAAATAACTTTAGGAATTTCAATAATTTTCAAAATAAAAATTGTGCGGTCGATGAAGCCTCTTCAGGATCGAAGTTGCTTACATTTTTCTTCAATTCTGAATATAATTTTGAAATCTGTATATTTCAATTTTTATTTGATATTTTTTTAGGCAAATAATCTAATGGAACGAATTACATCAGAAAGTTTCATTCAAAATTTCAAGAAAAATATTTATTCATAAAAAATTATATAAAAAATAGTTAATTATATTAATCTCAGCTTTATGTTTTATCATAGAAATACGAAGCTTTTGATACGAGTCCTAGGGGCCCAGTAGCGATCGAAATTCGATCTAAATTTCTAATGTCAAACACTACGCTTAGATAAATCTTTCCTCTGTGCTAACTTATTGACAGCAAATATCATTGACGTCTCAAATCTGACATTGACAATGGGAAAGTCAATAATTAATGGTTTATCTAATTCAATTTCAGGTATTTGTAATACACATTACACATACATTCAATATTAAAGACCAACCATATAAATCTATTCTCAATTTGACCACAGACTTTAACCATATACAACATATATAATTGCAATAATAAAGCAATATTCACGTATGATCTAACACAAAAACACAAATATCAAATGCGTTTTCAGAAAATTTCCGCGTGCCTGTACTACAACGCTGTCTTGAGGTTATATGACAAAAAATACAGGGACACGGAGAGAGAGAGGTTGCGCACCCGGCTGCGCACTCGCCTGCTCGTGTGCTCATTTGTTTGTAG
>DWDT01004782.1:0-10932 GCA_018245595.1 Microceris scylla
TATGTATGATATTAAATCGACTACACTGATAAGTAAAAGATAAAAGTCTAGTAACATTGGATTAAATGTAAATAAAGACCCGAAAATTTTTTAAATACATTTAAAACGAATACATATGTTTTATGTGAAATATTTGAATTTCTGCGTAATGACATCTACATAATGAAATACATATGTACATATATAGAGAATTCGACTCCAAAATGCTAGCCTAAAAATTATTAATCGAAATTCCAATGATATAATAAACATTAATAGCCAAAACTAGATCTTTAAGCCGCCATATTCAAAATATATCCGTTAATGCAAATTGATTTTATTCTACCTACATTTGTTCACATTCTTTATTTATATCAAGAATTGCCGTAGCAATAAGAAATATAAATAAACTGCAATTGTAGCAGATCTAAGCATATCCTCCGCCTCCCCCCACTAATATTGGGCAAGGTCAGTAACTGGATTCTGGCAACACGCCGAGTGCAAGCCACACTGACCTGGAGACACGTTATTCAAAAAGCTATCTTACGACAAAGTCTTAGGGCACAATTTACAATGACAATCCTACATAGATATCAACTTATTGGATTCATATGGCAGTGGAAAAGATAAGGCTCTTTTCACATCATTTAGGAGGAAATGGCGTGTTAAAAGTAAAGCTATTAAGGGTGCGTATACAAACAAGCCTCGGTCGTAAAACTCCACAAACATTTGCAAGAAAAAAGCAATCTTCCAAAAGTGTAACACTAACCGCCAAGAATTCAGCAGGTCTATAAACGTACCCTTTAAATCTTCTTTTGTAACGCAAATGTACTAAGGAAGGTAAATTGTACGGTGCGAAACAAAATGCTTTACATTTTCATTGTGATGAAATTCTTGTTCCGATATTTTTCTTACTTGTTCCAGAACAAAGACCGTGGGGAAGTTGTTCTGAGTTTTGTGCGTGTGGTTGGAAGATAATACAGACAGACCTCTTAACACATTTTTGATTCGGGGTAGAAATACGAATCGCTGACCAAAAGGGAACGCGGACTAAACTAAGCGTGTTAGGAAGAATTCCCTATGGAACTCTAGCCGAAATAATCACGTACAGTTTATCCTATAACAAATAATGCTTGCTATTTCTCTTTCGTTCATTTTATCAGCTTACTAATTTTAATACAGCCTAATTACACATCTCTACAGAGCTGTGTTTAAAGAAACTTACTTATTCCCCTTTAAATTATATTTTATCGCTTATTTTCGTTTCCTTGTTTCTTTTTCGTATATATTTTATTTTTATTCTTTACTTTTCTGCTAACACCTTCGGAGATAACAGGCGTAATGTTACTTTTTTTTGCTTTTTTAAATGTAAACTGAAAATCAATTTAGTCCGCCAGGAAATATATCTTGCTACGTACTTCCCACTGCATCCTCAAAAATCAGTTAGGACGCGTGATTTTAAAATATCAAAATCTATTTTAAATCATATTGTTATTAAATCTATTTTCCAATACCAAAAAGGTAACAAAATCACTATGTACATAACAAAATTCGTGTTCAAACCAGCAAATAGTTAACACAGTTTAGGTATAATAAGATTAGCCGGTCATGCTACGCTCTATTCAGTTATAAAACTTTCAGGCTCAATATGTAGTACAGGTATTGATAAATTAAACCGTTAGTATCACATGAATTGTAACTGTCACTTACTTAACTTTTTTAACTTTAGCCTTGGCCAATCGTGGAAACTAGTACCTTATAGGAATGTCTTAAACCAACTAACTATATTAACAATAACCAACAACTTAATCAAGATATATTTTAAAATTCAAAACTAAAGCTTTGTTTAACAAACAATAAAAATCTGTGTAAATTGCCTCATATTTAATAGAACATCTCTTATTCTTTCATTTGCCGATGGTTTTAATGTTCCGCGCCTGATTCCTATTCAGTTTTAAAAATCTTAATTTCAGTTTTTTTTATCAAGTAACAAAGTTTTACTGGACATAGCCCTCCCCTAATAGGCGCCAGTCCTTCCGATCCTGAACCTTCCGCCTCCAGCATCTTCCCGCTGTCTTCTTCAGGTCGTCAGACCATCTGGTAGAAGGGCAATCTACGCTCCTAAGTATTAATTGACAGTTATTAGTTTATTTCCTCATCTAACTGACAATTGTATCCGTGAGAGATAAACTTCTAAAACCCATCACCAAGCTGAGTTAATCAGTTATGAGCCTTAATGAAATGGTATAAGCGAATCGAATTCAGTAATCCATAACGGGAGCACTATTTGTGTTATTACCATTTAAGTACTACACGTGGATCCGAATATACCAATACAGAGTTGATCCGTACTCCACTCGATCCGATACGCAAAATTGATCCGATGAATTGAAACGAATAGATGAATCGGTCTGAGTTTAGTTTCAATATGAATGTTAAGGTATAAACTAGCATACTGTAACCGCCTTACTAGACATCGTCACATTGATATATTACAATATACATATTTTAGATAGCAACACTCGAGTAACTATACGTGGCAATTATTTGAATATATTTCTTTCAAGTGGTCAAAATATGTATGTGAACAGATAGATATAGCAAGACATAGCACGGTATAGCAATACATATATGGCGAAATTAGTGGCCGCTAAGGAATGTTTTATACCATATCGTTTGTGGTATTTTTATATTATAGCACAATATATGTACATAAATATAATACAGCCCCATCTGTGACGACCTTACTACGTCACAGATGATATGATTCGAGCCGTTTTTTTTCGTGTGTGTGTGATAGTGTATTAAACATTCGCATCCCATATCCCATATTACTATATATTATATTAAAGTGTTAGGTTTTTTTTGAAAATAAATTTTCAATTACCTACTTCAACTTTTCAACACTTGGGTTGACTTAGAAAAAGCCAATTCGCATTGAGTCCGCCCTTTGTTACGAACAGTAAATGACAAATAAAAAACTCAAACGGTGTTCTAATTATGAATTACAAATATTTAAACGTTCCTTTTGTATTCCTAAGGTTTGTTTACAAAAGTTCAAACAGATCAAATAATTATTATCGTTTTAGTCAATTTTATGTAACACAGAAAAATCTATTTTACTAGGTATGTATGTGTGGCTTCCATCGTGACCTACCTTAACCGAGTAAACTGAAAGTCGAAGTAATCCAGGTCCTGAATATGCGACAGAGGATTATTCTAACTTACCTAACCTTTCACATTATCTAGCTTCTTCAAATACCGGTTGTATATATTTTGAGCTTATACATTTTTGTATCATTTTCAAGTAATACGAACAGTCGTGAAGCAGGTCGGTAAGAAGACCTGTCCCGTTTTATTCTGTATCTCGGTAAAAAGTTCATTTATGAAAGAGTTCAGGACATTTAAAAAACTATGTTTATCCTGTTTGTATGAACTTAAGGAATCAGATGCTATAAATATATACCTACATATAAGTATTTATTTATATTCGTTTATATGTGGTGTGCCGCTCGCGACTGATTAAACAGCGCACAGTTCAAACGATGGATTTCGACCAATACTTAGAGGTAACGATTGTGTATGACGTAGATAACGTTTAAGTAGATACGAACAAACATCATGATGACAGACTAAAGTTATAATGGAGATTTTTCACGAGGAAAACCACACACGGTTAGAATTCTTTCGGCAGGTAAAATGTTTGGAAAAAATGTACAGACACGTTACACTCCATTGTCGGTGATAAGCCAACTATCTCTTCTGACTATAGCATAATCAATCAACAAGACAGGGGCTTTGCATTTCATTATGAGAACTTGGAAGGGCCTCGTCTTACGCCCAAGATGAATAACACGTTTTATTTTCGAGGGATTTTCATTTCTATTATCAAAGCGTTAAGGTTGTTAATGAATTGTACTGTCCTATCCTAAATTTGATCTAAGACAAAATATTTCTATAAAACACGAATGTTCTAGATGAACTGTTTTAATTTACTCATTTTATTTTGTTAGTACTCTTTTTTTCCATCTCTATAACGCCTACTCATTAAACTTTATTTAAAAAACTCAATTAGGAGTGTAAATGCGTCGAAAAATAAGACTTGGTTACATACATAATGAAAGTATTTTAAAAACCTGTTTTAACTTAATCTTAAAGTAAATTGCCGTACGTTCCTTAGGGGATAGGCAGAGAGTACCGAATGGCAAGTATTCTATCCTTACATACCTTTCATGCTACATTCTAACTACTTCGAAAATTCAAGAAAAAATCTTTGAATTTTTTGTTTTATACATACTATTCAGATTATCCCATAGCTCCATAGCACGGACGAATTTTTGATAGTCAAACGAATAGCTCTCGAGAACTGTTCTCACTAGCCGATTGTGCCTTTCACCCTACGTATAACCTACGTTAAGAATCACATTGCCTAAGAACCAGTTGCCATGCACCAAGTAATAAAAGCCTGCAGTGCAATGACACCGGGTTTTCACCCTTTACATCAGAACAAAGAGGGTGTACCGCTTAGCAACGACATGGGGGTAAATATGTACATATACGTTCATCAAGTAGACAAGTTCCTTGTTCTATGAAGTTATTGGTTACTGACAATGAACTACTTATGAAGGATATTTATCTGTTTTGTAAAGGTTTTCAACCTAGATATTTTTAAGTCATATTACATTTTACTGGAAGACATTTCATTGTGAAATAATTAGTGCCCTTGTACAACCGAACTTGTATGATATTTCTCTGTCATTATTGTGTACATAAATAAAATAAAAAAACACGCATGTCTAAATTAGGTCGTTCTGCAAATTACGATTGCCTAAGAACCTTTTTCATTCAATTAATATTTTATCATAAACTCCCATAAAACATTTTTATATTCTTTGGTCACGAAATTTTTGAAATAATAGTAAAAAAAAAATTTTAATATCACACTAGGGAATAATGGCACAAGGTAACCTGTTAGTTAAAGATTTAATTCTTGATCATTCATTTATTATTATTTTTCATATTTTAATTACACTGAAGAGTAAAGACGGTAGATGAATGATATGGTTTTACTGTTTAAAGTGGCTTGTTTTAATGTATAAGGGAAATCAAATCTAATTCATATCATATCCATTAAATATAACCAGTCAGAGGGTATCTTGAACCAGTCTCGCGCGGTTTTTAGTCTTCATCAAGTCATTCTATCTACATATTAAAAATTACTACCTAGCAGAAATATAATTTAAGTAGCATGCACAGAGTTTTAAAAATAAAATAATAACAAAAAATACATTTACTTGCAACACAATATAGCACATGAAAATAAAAATTGTTAGGATTACCTACCTTATTGCCCTACAATTACAGACTCGTTTGCTGTGCAGCGTCGATTTTCGGTTACAAACGATTGCATACGATGTGGTATTATTATTTTGTAATTTCAGAATAACCGACGACTTTTTATATAAAATCTATTTACTAGTCGAGTGGTTTAAATATGTGTTCTAGACCCCGAGGACGACTGAAGAACCCAGGTTCTTCACATTGTTCGTGTCTATCGAATAAAGTATTACGTATTAACAAATTATAATAAAATGCAAGTAACTTTTCTCTTCTATTAATCTCGAATTTACATTGTATTTACGGAAGTACGCTATTCTTGTATCAGCATCAAGGCTTTTGCGGTTTTAGTAATTCTAAAAGTAATAATAATCATAACAATAATACTGTTGATTACAAATTATTAATATTTTTGCATTTGGCAAGGAACGTTATTAGTACATAACAATGAGCAATTGTGATACGTTAGAATCACAAGACAATATTTTGTTCGTGTTTAATTATCATGTGAAATATCTTTTTACATCATGTTGCGAAAAAATTAATAATTACTGTAATAGTAACATTGATATCGATCGCTGCCGTTTTGCAAATTACCTGAACTGCGAATCACTTGAACAATGGTTTAATAATAATATTGTTACGACATGCTTTAACCAGCAATGTCAGCGTTAGGTCACAATTTCATAATAATATTACGTTCACATCAAAATTACAACACAAAAAATATACACGGCGCAACGGAATTACTTATAGATAACCAAGCGACGCATTCGAATTTCAAATCACGTATGGAGTCATTAGACTCGTTGCAATAAAAATAAGTATGTACTAAACGTAATTCCTAGACGCAACAGGTAATGTTTCGGCCACTCGAAAGGCCTTATCAAATGTCAGACAAAAGGTTACAAATTATATAAGTTACAAAGCCTCCCCACCTTTTGACATGCAACACAATTGTTAATTACATGCGAGACCGCAAACTAGCTTACGTAAGTCACAGGTGAGCGTAGCACAAAAAAAAATCGCAAACTACCTACATACGATACGAAAAATTAAGGTCACTGACCCAAAATGGGAAAAACACGCTTCACGGAAACCTAATCTCGACATAATCGCGATTAGTCACACGTACGTTTTAAAATTTAAAGCATTACACCATAAGTAAACTTTAAATAACTTGTAAATACCTGTATTCGTTGCGTACACGAGCGTTCACCTTAACTGAACCTTTGTTACACAAGTCAACGGCTCCCGATCAAAACGAACAGTTTATCTGAAAATAGAAACAGATTTATTAATGCACCGCCTTTCGCATCATAACTACCCGTATGTTTAAGCCCTACCGGACGGAGGGAACCGAAAAAAACAAAACATGTAACGGCCATTAATAAAGATGTAAACACTTTTTAAGCACGTTGAAAAAATTAGGTAGATATTTTATTAGTTGGAGATACACACCGATATTACACGTTTAACACAGTTCATTTATGTCCACAACGTTTTAACTCACAATGGGAACCCGGTCGTTCCGCAGCAAAACTAGTTTATTTTTCCGATCGCGTTGAAGAAAGCGGCTAACGTCCAACCTAAACGGCGGTCGGCGCGAGACTGAGCGCGTATAGCGCCCTCTCCTCCGCCCTGTTGCGCGCGTGTGTGAGTTCTGTAAATGTGAGGGTGCGCCCTGCGCCCCGACAGGCAACCGTTTATTTATTTTCGAATACAGGGTGAACAAAGTCCTCCCTGCATCCAGTCGACATCTACAGATCGAAAATTATCTTTTAATACTGGAAATTTCAATATGAACGCGCCGTACAACAAGGATATCGCAGACAATGTCGTTAGTTTTCAAACGGCCGTGAACCGGCACGTTACCGGCGGTCATTGCCACGGACACTGGTATAAAAATACGTCACAGCATCTGTTACGTTTTATTATTTATACCATTTATTCAATCTTTATTAATATCGAGGAATATATTAACGCTTTGATTTTAAGGTTAACAAATTGTTTAGAAAATATTACGTGTCACTTATCTATTTGACGGTTTTTTGTTATGCAAGGTTTATTTTCATGTACCTTCAAATTTTTAATAGGCAATGTTAATGTAACTTCCTAATAGTCTCATTTATGCCATAAATATTAGGTTTAAAAGCGATCCAAAACTTGTATTTAGTATATACTAATACAATTATAAAAAAAAATATTTAACATCTGAACATTGGCTGGAGACGTCCACAATTGTCATAAATCATTAGAGACCAACTGCCCACCCGAATGGTGTAGGTTTGTGCTTAGGCCATGTTGGCCTATAGTGTACAAGTAAACTTAGTACAAGTAAATTTAGTGGGCAGCCTGCTTAATGGAAATTTTTAATCAGCTGACAAGACAGAATAATAATTAATGGAATATCTGACGCGACACGAACCTAGGCGGCTTAAAACTATAATAATACTCATTGAAATCTCTAAAAATGTAATAATACACATTACGAAATCTGTAAAGCTTCTAACAACACATGAATATCTACTCCATATAAAATATATGGGTATTATATTCAATACACCGCAAAAGACCTCTCTGTAATTAATTCTTGTAAAACCCATACACTATTTTCAATAATTGGTGACTAATGGATTTCAACACTACGAGAAATCGAAATAAAATGTTCTTACACAAAGTAATTCCTTAAATCACCACAATAAGCAGCCTAATTTAGTGTACCAACGCATTAGTACTTAAAAATCCTTTCACAAGAAGTATAATAAAATATTTATATGTTAATTCACATTTTACTAGTTACGATGATTCACAATCCTACAACCTTTTACATTTTCTTGGCAATAACGCAGAAACTTCGTGGCTGTTGTAACTTTTAAGGCTTATGTGAATAAAACCATCAAAAATCTTTAGAAAAAAGTTTAAATCTAGAAATAGCAGACGCTTGTTGGACTCCCGACGTCTGTATTTTTGTAATCCTGGGATTGTAATAGACCGTCCTTTATCCTATCTTTTATTAAATTCCATTCCAAAAACACGTCCCGGCTTTCAAGGCCAAGGATTTGCAGAAGGGCTTATGATAAATGAAAGAGTATATAATAGGTATGTTGACTGTGACATGAATAACATTACAGTTGACGTTACATTTTTGCAGTAAAAATGTGTGAATCAACTAGCACATTTGGTAAAATGGGAGATTATAGATTTCATTGTTCTCGATTATACCGACACGAACATCCAATTACTTCATTGTACAACAAGATGTAATGTTAGACAGTTGACTATCAAATCGGTCAAATATAAATTGTTGTACATAATAGTATCACTGACACTGATATACTACATAACTGCTACATTAAACTAATGAATAATGTCAACGAATTCGCACTCAAGTAAGTATCGAGACATTTCTTAAGCTTTACGTAACTTATACCTTTACTGAAAGTCAAGTGAAGTTACAATAGTACGTAAGTGACTAAATCTAAGATAGATTGGTAAGATCAAAACTAACGTAGAATCGATTTATGATTCAATACACGTTTATCACGATCCCAACTCCATCCTCACGTTTTGCCTAAATACCTTCTTGCCTCAACTTTGATATTTTTGTTCCAAGCTCCCGAGGGGTTTGAATAAAAAGACATTTTCGATGACGACGAGCCGAAATAGGTCCCACTAATCAACTTATCTTGACCAGTCATGACAATTGTTTGAGCTTAGTAGTCAGAAAGGACGCCGCTCAGATTATGGATGACGTCGGTTACATACTTTACAAAATTCTAACCGTGAAAAGAGAAAAGACAGGCGATAAAATATCCATCTTTAATCCAATTATCGTCCCGCTGTTGAACACAAGTCTCCTCTCAGTATGAAAAGGGTTAAGGTCACATTCTAGCACCCTGCACGCCAAGCACGCGTTGGCAGAGTATGTACAACTTACAAGATATTAAGTTGAAATTCCTCACACACAAATGTCCTCACGATAGTTTTCGTCACCGTTATGTCATGGCTACGTATCTCTGACAAAGACCCACATAGTTTTCGAAAAATCAAAGATTTGTCCTTTAAATCCGTCCTCAGACTTGCAGAGCGGACTCAATTCTAAACAACCAGGCCATCATTGGTCCTGGTAAAAAAATAGCATAATTTTCAAAAACAAATAGTGTAAGATCATGATAAGTTAAAAGTGGTTATCAATCCGTTACCTTGCTATGGGTCGTTCGTTAAAATACCAGTTGCTATCGTTGACAACGTCCTTAAGCATTGAACACTTATCTTTCATTATAGTTTTGTAAATATATTATGGTACGTCATATTAAAACTTTTTACTCAGACAATGAAACGGGTGCCTTATGTCCGACTTTGGTTACGTCCTTTTGGGAATTCTGAATCTTTTTATTATTCCAGACCTTGTATATTCTAGATGAACTTTTTCTCAGATCTAATTTATTCTGGGCCTTCTTAATCGCTTATTGGTAGTTAAATTTCAAGTTTTATCGCATTTGACTTGTAATCTGTGTTGTTGGGCAGTTTACTTTAGATCTCTTGTTGAAGTTTATCTTTAAAGATTACTTCGTTTACTTAGACTGCGAATTTTTCAAGTAATTTTAAGTAAAAAATATCAAAGAATAAAACATTTTGCACACCATTCTCTGAAATGGTTCACTTGCCAGTTACAGAAGGGTAAGGAATTTAACCTTGTTCTTTCCTCCTTCAGGATTGTTTCTTAGTTATATTTTCGTTACGCATTCTTTTATTGCTTAAGGAATGTCTAGAATTCTACCATTAACTAGAAGTAACAAAAAAACAGCTATCAGAATAACAAATTTTCTAAACGATTACAATTATTGTATTCTCATTTGTCTCAACATTACTTTGCCCTTAAAGTTCTAAAATATTAATGTATAACAATTGTGAAGATAATTAATTAGTACCAAAATATTTTATTACCAATTCATACAGAATTGAACATTTAAAAAGCATTATCATCCTTCATCTTCTACACGGAATTACTAAAGCTATATTGAGAATATTTCTTTCAGGAGAGAAATTGAAATCATAACCGGCAACAAAGGATTTCCACCTCAATTTTTCGAGAAACTCATAAAAGAAACAAACCTATTGAGATTGTATCCATTCAGATGAAATCATCGCTATTAATCAGTGCATCTTATTTAGTCTGCGGTTTATTTTGCGTAAATACGAAACATAAAGATTTGTCGTATTGCCAGAGAGCTAGCGAAGTTGGGCAGAGAGCCTGTACATTTGGATCCGGTGTCAATCCACGTTGCTGTCTTCTTTAAGTAATCAATCAGTGCGGGAGCGAGCACGTACGCACCTTTTGCCGTGGTTTGGCAATCGGTGGAGGATATTTACGCTGGTGGATTGAAAGCACTTACAAAGTTGCGTTCTGTCTAATTTTTACTTTAGTGTATCAATTCTATTTTTTAAACCGTATGTTGGTCCCGTGGTGCTGATCCCGTTTGTTGAATTGATATTTAAGTTCTGTTTTCACTATAAAAAAGTATACATACTCGTATGTATAAAGATAACATTGGTTAAGTACAAGATAATAATAATAACGTGGGAGTGTTCTGCATTCCTCTGCCTATCTCT
>DWDT01004783.1:0-10932 GCA_018245595.1 Microceris scylla
CGGTTACGTTTACGTCCCACTATGGAATAGGTGGTGAGCGTATTGCCATGCATCGAGCACATATCCAGACTCCGAACTACTACTAGAAAATCTAAATTAGAAAATTTTGTATTGTTCGACCCGGGAATCGAATCCGGGACCTACCGATTGGCAGTCGCACTTGCAACCAACACGACCAACGATGCAGTCAACGACGACGACGTTCGGATAATACTAGCAAATAGATTTAAACACACAAAGGACTCTAAATTTAGCCTAATAGCTCATATATGTATGTAGATGGCATCGGCATGTTGAATTATATTATTCACACATGAATTGATTGTGGTTCGTAACGTAGGATATAGAAGTACCGTCATATAACGTCAACATGACAGGGTGATATGCTCGCTTGATCGAATATCGAATAATTATCACGATAGACGCGTTTTAATGAAAATAACTTACTATTTTCAAAATATATTTATTATAATATGAGTAACTTACTCATGATAAACATGTATCTATCTCTACACATATAATAAAACTGTAACTGATCGCTGTTTGTGAACGCTAATCTTAGAAACGGTTTATCTGATTTGAATGCAGTTTTCAGGATTATATTGTGATGGGCTTCACTTAACACTTAGTGTTTTTTCATTTAAATCAAAAATCAAGTTATGTCAATTTATGTAAATCATCACGCAATATGTACCAAGAAAAATAGACCTCAGATCTATATGATGATTCATCATATCATCATATTAAACAGGGTTCAGCGTAGGCTGGAAGAGCGTCAATTGAACGCGATGTGGCCCCGCGGTTAGGTTAGTTTAGTTTATTTTAGGTTAGGTTAGGTTAGGTTGTGTGAAGTCTGTCAAACTGCACTTGGTCAGCGTGGCACACTATGGCCTTAACCCTCTAAATGTGAGAGGAGACCCATATTCCAACAGTGGAATTAGAATGGGTCGATTATTATTATTTATTAGGTTAGGTTAGCCCGTACGAAGTCGCGGGCACAGCTAGTATAATAATAAATGTCATGGGAGGAAGTTTACTCGTATGTAATCACACCCATCTTAATGAAATTGATACAGTTGTATTACTTCCGTAAACGAACGAGTCAGTGGAATGTGTACACGTTAAATATATTTACGAGTAAATATCAATTTGTGCTTGTGCCACATAATATATTAAGGCGTAGTAATTGTCCCTAGCGGAGTACACATAACGAAAAAATAAAATAGCAGAGTCATGCCAGGCCATATCAAGATAATGAACGGGACAAAGCCAGCCCCGAACGATCGGGGACCAATATCAACAGCTTCGCGATTATATCTCGGCAGAAAGGGTCGCCATTCGGCCACCTTGTGCCTCGGGAAATAAATAAGCGACGAAAGTTTATCCTCTTTCTCCGGAAATGTCTTTAATTTAAATTCAAAATATAAAATAGTATAACATATTTTAAAGTCAAGATTTAATAAGATTTATTTTCAAATAGTGAATTTTTGTGCTACAACTTTAAACAAATCTTGTTAATGCTTTTTACATAAAGAGCAGGCCGGATACGGCAGGTATGCAAAGTTCTGCTTTCACTTGAGTTAATCCGTCGCCGTCAATTAATTTTCTTGTATACTAAAAATCAATGCGGACCCGTGATGTCATGCTTAAAGAGCATCGAATAATTTAGGTTTTGTATAGACTATCCTCGCTAGTGAGTGAGTTCTATTATATGTCACAGAATTTTCGCTTTTTGCTCAGCTTTCAACATTATTATTGATGTCTTATGTCCCTACGCGGTCACAGAAGTTCCCTAGACTCTGCCTAAAATAAGTATTCCTGCATAGACTCGATAGTTCTTTTCATTATTTTCCTGTATACTGGAACGTGCTATTTAATGTAACGGTCAGACGCTATGTTTGCGATAAAAACTAGACTATTCTAATAATGCATCTCCTAGCCTCATCGAAACGTCACAAGAACGCAATATATAGCCTATTAAAAGAAAGTATTTTGAGAATAACGCGCCTACGATACACAGGTAATTTCATCTGAATTAAAAACATATTACGTATTACATATTAAGCAATGGACAGGGACATATAAGCCATGACAATTTGATATATGTATATTTTCGATTTGATTCTATGGAATTTTGTTTAAGAAACTTCATCTTTAAGATTTAATGGTACAACTCAAAATATTATGTTCTTATATTAGCACGGTACGCGATGACGACGTAACTACGGTGCTGAGTCATTATGGTCTCATTAAAATTTCGGGAACAGATTGCAAAGACAAAATAGTTTTAATGAAGGCTAAAATTGCTGGTATTCCTACTACTTTTAACATCATTGACATTTATTATCACGGAAGACTGGCTGGTTGGGTTTGTTCATGACACTCCTAATATCTGCGGGCTACGGGGGACGCGGTAGCAAAAAGTGAAGTTTAATTGACCGTGACATACAGTATTAAGTCGACAAGAGATGTCTGAAGATACTACCTTTGATGCATACTTTATAAACTAAATGTTCAAAATAGAACGTAATTTTATTTTGGTAACGTTTCGTACTCGTAGGTCTATGTCCAGCAGTGGACCTAGACCTCCCCGTGTTGATGATGATATGAATTATAATATTTTACGAAATTACCTAATTATTAGTGCAGATTCTTTGTTGTGATTCTTAAAGTGGGGATTGATTCCTTAACAGAATAATTGAGTAATTTTGCGTATAGTTTTCTGTTAAACTATCAATTACAACTCGTTTCTTTGCGTTTTTTGTTTTTTGAGGAATCGAACTGAACAAAACGATAATTTTCACTTTAAGGGTTTCCTCGGAGAGGAATCTTTCTGAATATGCAATAATAGTTAGCAAGTTTGCTGGACTTCCATTATTTTTGTTTTGAAATTATTCTTTTTTATTAAACTACGTTCAAACAGCGGCCTTATATTTACACACTAGTCTCATTCTTCCAGAAGACAAACTTCTAACAGTCGGCCTTAAAAGGGTTAATGAATTTCGTATCATAAAAAAAACAGTATTCCTGCTACTTATGTGGACGCCCATACTTGTCTTTTCTCTTCTAATGTGTTAATTGCGCAGTTGTATTTTTGTTACCCTCTAATGGCTAAGATTTTATTACTCTCTTGTAATTAAGATGTCTATGTATCACCCCTCTCCAAACGTAAAACTTGAGGTAAATTTATGTTAAAAGCTTTTGCGGACGTCCCATGAGCTTAAAAGGGTATTAAGCTTCCGTGTTATATTTTATTACGTAGGTACCGCTTCTTTCAAAAGTAGGTACCGTATTACTGATATCAATGTACCTACGTATACACATGGGATTCACGGAAAATGAACGGCAGAGAATTACGCGGAGCACAATCAGTCCGACTCTTTAAAAAATATATTAATGATAAAAATATTCAAATATGTTGAAAATTGCTATTGTAAAATTTTTCGGATGGAAAAATCACGTACAGCGTGTTACAAGAACAACGCCTATTAAAAACATTCAGTAATGTTTGTTCGATGCGAATGTTCTCGAGTTTTTTTTTTACTAGTCGGTTAGTAGTGCTCCGTTCGGAAATTGGAAATTCTGTGCTTCAATTCTAAAGCAGAATGTTATTTACGAAATCCTTGTAACTGAACACATTCGGTGAGGTGCGAATCGGACCGGAATAATTGGACACTATAATGTTTTGAACTGCGAATACGGGTGCTTCAAATACGTGAGCATCCAATACCTGAGTACTAGTATACTACATAGTAAGTATTCTTATGTTGTGTACTTTCAAGTATTCTATAAAATATTTTCAAGTATAGTAATTATGCTAAGACAATCCTTTTCCTTTTAAGACAATACTGACTTAACAAAATTAAGATAGTAAGTACCTTTCGATGTCATATTTTTACGAGACTTTTTTAAAACTCTCCATCTCCAACCATTATACCTTTTTGCTTTATTTTTAAATTAAAATACAATTAAACAAATACACAATATTGTTGATATGGAATGAACGATGCATATTGACAATATTAATGTAATAACTCAGTTTATTTTTATTGATAAATTGCAATGAAATATAGCATTTTGTATAATAAGGATGACAATAAATGTGACTTCTACGGAGCGATGGTAGTGAAGTTTAGGCCTAAGTAGTTAAAGGTCGGCCTAAGGTTAAGTCAGGTACTCGCATCTGCAACACCATCTGGACACCACCACCACACCAACACCAACTGGACTCCTGGCAGTCTTTAACGCGACCTTTTGAATGTAATTTTCTACCGCGTACATGCGAACTGCAGAATATTGTCCCTTTGGAGGTTCTTTGGATATAACGTTAAATGGTACCGTCTAGGGCAGTAACTCCTGTAATGTTGACAATATCTTTAGGCGAAGACGACCACATACCATGAGGTGGACCTCCTGCATATTTATCATAAGTTTTAAGGTAAAAAAATAAAATAAAATATGTGATACAGAACCATTATTCTGGCTGCTTTGTTAATCCCCTTCAATATTTTAATAATACCTTGCTTTGCTTTTGAAACCAGTGAACATAATTTCATTTGCCCTGAGGGTGCGCGCTGGCAACGTTTCTAATTAAAATAATTAGTAGAAATAGCAAATGATTTTATGCTCTGATTAAAGTGGCTCAGCTCAATATTATTCATATATAATGTACTAATAAAATTAGTAAACTAAAATAACCTAGTCCTGGATATTATTTGCTTCAGTTTTTTTTTTAAGCATATGATAGACTGGCGTTTTTCTGTGACTCCGTCCGATAGCAAGCCCAGACGCTTCCTAAGCTGAGGAGCGCATGCCTAGAAAAAGCTTATTTACCTTCGCTTTGAAAAGTCTTAAATTATATGTATACGGAAAGAAACGCTGGTAGAATGTTCCACTCCTTGGCTTCCCGACTGTCTGTATCGATGGTACTTCCTAAATATTTTGTGTCAGCATCAAATAGTTTAGATCCTGCGCGCACTTCAAAATGTGTACGCCAACCTTAGAAGACACTGTCTTCGTTTTGCTATTAGCAGACACACCTACGTTTTGTGTGCTGGAGGTGTTGAAGTTTCAGTAGACATGGGGATTCTTCTGTGCTCATAGGCGATTTTGCCGGGATTTAATACGGTCGTAGCTTAATTACCTTTCTTTAAATAGACCCTCAGAAAGTGTAATACGAGAAGTCTTGAGAAGTGAAGATTGTTCTGAAGTTGTTTTAAGTTTCAGTAAATACATAAATGACTACAGCTCACAGCTGTGCTGCTATAAGCGCAGAGATCACACAGCTCAAATCTTATTATGTATCGTACGTTAATCTCAATCTTAGCCAATATTATTTATTGGTAACAGTATTTTGTTTGTTTGTCCTTTTTAACGGAACCACGGGTCGACGTAATATTTTGCACAAATATAGTTGAAGGGCCGAAGAATGATTTGTTACTTTTTGTACCTGGGGAACATTTTGTCTCTCGGGACAAATCTCAATGAAAAATATAAGCGCACACAAACGTATAAACACTGGGAGACAAAATACATTTTTGCTCTATTTTCATGTCATGAAATCTCTGGAAAGACGCAACGATGTTTAATTTTTAGGCCTCCTAGCAAAGAATAAGTTAAATATTCTAAGAAATAAGTAAAAATTCATGTTAGGATTAACGATGATAGTATAAATACTAGCAATGATAGAAAAGCAATAATGCGTGACCCAGATTTTAATTAAAAACATGTGTGCACCTAACGTAGATGTTAAGGTAGATGGATTAGAATTGAATAATTTCAAACTGTTATTTCCTTATTCCTATTCTATTGGGAAAAGGTCATCGAGTGGCGACCACGTTTCGGTAAAAGGAGCGTAAGTCGCCCTCCTACTAAATGGTCTGACGATTTGAAGAAGACAGCGAGAAGCTGCTGGATTCGGAAGGCCCAGGACCGAAAGGAGTGGCGCCAATTTGAGGAGGCTTCTGTCTAGCAGTGGACATCTAGAGGCTGATTGATGATGATGATGATAATGTAATAGACTTAATAGTAATACACACGCATTTAATTTAGTGTAAAAAATATGACTAACGAGTTTAAAAGTATTGATAATAAATGAATTGTAATCCTATCGGATCTATTAAAATGAGCCCTTTTACTATTATTGTTATTAAGGGGTTAGTAACATTGAAAATCGTGAGCATGTATCAATGTGTTTCGAAATCGTTTCCGATGTTCTTATTACATAATTCATGTGTTTACTGATCTCTATAACAATGCAGTCTTTAAACTCGTCTAATTTCCGACCTGTTTATATTTTGCGCATGCATTCGAATCTTGAAAAAGGAGAAAACGTAATACTTAATGCCGATTACTTCAGCTTGAGAAGAAATCCCTCCACTATAGAAATAAATATTGGAATATTAAATCGCTTGGTGCTTCAATCAATTCAAATGATTCCTTAAGTTTAGTTTGCAACTAACCAAAGCTTTTGACTGCGACCATCTTGAAACGCTTGTTAAAAATACATGTAGAAATGTGTCATTGAAAGTTTTGAATTCTCATTTCAAAGCATAGTATTCACATGATGGGTCGCTCACAATTGTAACAGGGTTACCGTCTTGCAAAAATGTTACTTGGACTCAGTTGGGCAGCATAAGAGATCGAAACAGTTGGACTTCAAACTAACAATGATACAGTTATGGAATATATTTTATTTGATATAATATATTCATCATATATTAATAATTCATATACTGAAGAGACAAAATAGTTTGGAATTGAACAAACAATGATATTTGTCTACAAGTATATTTAGGAGATAAAATGTTACTAAACGATGGTCTCTTTTGAGACGACATTTTGGAACTAATCTTTATTTCTATCTAGGTACTGCGTATGTTCTGAAACTAAAACGTATATTGCTAAAAAGATGGAGCGCATTAAAAATGCATGAAAAAGATAAATAGGCAGGTTCATTGCATTTTTCGCTGGCTCCTCTTAGTTGAGGTTGAATTTAGACTCGTCAGTAAATAGAGAAAAAAATGTACATTCCACAATTTGCATTTTATTTTACAGGTATATACCATATAAAAACGCTCAATTTTACATTTAGTTCTTATATTTCCAAATTAACAATTCCTCAGGCATCAGAAGAAATCATATTCGCACTGGAATTACATGTATCATTTGACTGCCTCGTTGCACGAGTGGTTACAAGCGCGATTGCCGATCAAGAGTACCTGGGTTCAAATCATGGGTCGGGTATTGTTGGATTTTTCAAATTCAGAATAATTGTAATTAGTGACTCGGATTCTGATTGTGTGCCCGGTGTATGACAATAGGCTCACCACTTATTCCATGGAACGTAAATGTAACTGATGAAATGTGGGGGTGTACTACACTCCTTTGGCCTACCCCTTCGAGAATTACAAGTGTAATGTTACGTTTTTATTTAAATTATTAAAAAGCACCGGAGTATCAGGGTATGCGGGGGTAAATACTCGTATTTGCTCTGAACAATTATCGGTAGAGGAAAACCGTACGTTACATCTCGTTCCCTGCGCCGCGCTCCCTCATGCGTCAAATCACCCATCCCTGGAACCCTCGCAGCACTAAACGCTCTTCTGGAAACTAATCCAAATTACGATGTGCTTCCAGACGGATGAACAGTTATCCTGTCAGTATGTCTGGCTTTTAACTAGAAGTCTTTGTGTGTCATACCCGTTTAATTATTGCGAGTTCCCAGCTGGCGGCTATGTTAAAATAAATAAACGGACCATAAACATAAGATTGTATAACTGTATACTGATAAATATTTATCGATTATGTTTTAAGTCTATTTGCTTAATGTTAAGAATGATTATCCTTGCATTGTTGTATTTTGTTGAGAATGTTAGACCCTTCAGGTAGCTCAATTATATTTGAATATTACAACAGTCAGACAAACTTAGTCACAAGACGTTCCGACATTTCCCACGGGAAGCACCGCAATTGTCTTCTCGGATAACTTTTGTTCTCTTTGAGTTCGAATGTCTTCGGACTCTAATTATGGTATTGTATGTATAAACTTTAACTTAAATAACTGTCCGATTCCACGTTGTCGACGACTACACAAAAATACATACATACATATATTTTACAACGTCCAATTTATTAATAGAACAAACGGGAAATATCCCTGCTAAAACACTGTACAAATCAAACTAAAAACAAACAGCCGAATGAAAAATTGGAAAACAACGTTTCTAAATATTATTCGATTTCTATCGTTGTACGCATATACCGTATATTTTTAAACCAATAGCATTTTTATATGAAAACTGACATGCTATAAATACGTACACCTTGTACGCAAACAACTGAATTTATTGATTTAAGCAGTTGATGTGAATGAATCAATTTTAATATGTATTATTTTTTCATTACAGATCAACAACCCAGACGAGGAAGGAGAATTATAAATTTCATCAAAGGAGGTATTAAAATTTTTATATAACAGCACAATACACAAAACTTAGATCCTCCGGGCCGTCTTTAGCAAAGGCAATAATAACCTTACTCGAGTCATGAATGAGAAACCCTAATAGATCGTCGGCTGACTGAATATCCGTAAACCCGTACTGACTCTAGTCAATAACGGACTAATATAAAGCTAGCGAATATTGCATTAGTATATGTAAGCGTACGTAGGTATTTATGGGTTTTTTTTATTAATGGTACGCGATAACCTTTGGTATTAAAAGGGTGATTGCTATGTGAATCAGGTAGCTGCCGTCGCCCCTCTAGCTTTGTATGGCGTAAGCTTATCACTTTCGCAATGATCGAACCTCTCGTTCAATGAAGCATGACGTACTAATGAAAACCGCAGTAGAAAGGAATTTTTCTGCATGTATGTTTAGGGAGCATACATATCATATACATTGCAATACAGAGGTGCAGTAATGTTCGTTTCCTAACGATATACAATTACTTATTACGGTTTTAAGTAGTAAATGTACTGGCTATGTGTCCTAGACTTATATTGTAGTTGAGAGTACATATAAGTACCTACCCAAATTATTTTGTTTTGAATAGTATTAATACATATGCACATTAACAAATATATAAAAAGTTGAGTATTATTTTGTGATTATATTTATATCGGTACATATATTCGTATTATTGTCCTTCAAAATTTTATTCAAAATGTAATAAAAATTGCAAATCGCTACTAAGTATAGAAACTAATATCTCAAGGAAATTGAAACTAAATCTCTTACCGCGTTTTCCTTTAAACTAGCCTGAGAATAGCTATTACACGTTCGGTAGGGATGGCACTATTATTTTCCTAGCTTTAAATTGAAATGGAACTCAGTAAATATTGAAAACAGCGTAATATTTAAAGCATCGTAATATTGAAAACAGCGTAATATTGTAAATATCGTAATACGTAGGTATATAAAACGCCGTCATATTAAAAGCATCGTAATATTGAAAACATTAATTATGTATATATAACATGGTCATATGAAAATTAAAAGCATCGTAATATTGAAAACATCGTAATATTGAAAAGAGCGTAATATTGTAAATATCGTAATATTGCAAACATCATAATATTGAAAATATCGTATCGAATATTGAATACATCGTAATATTGAAAATATTTTTATACGGGTGCACATCAATTAGGGTGTGCTTGTTCAATGAATCCATCTGATTACCTTCAAGTGTTTTGGCGCGGTGAAGTCTCGATTAAACAAACTCTATCGAACTCTTTGATAGAACGAGTTTTATTGTCTTGAGCACAATTGAATGTCTCTTGATAGTTTGTTATTTAAACGATCCATTATCACGGTTAATTAATACCCCTTCTTGTCATTATTATTGTTCGATGTCGTATTTAATGCAGCCGTCTGCCAACGTCTCTTGCTGTAGCAGCAGTGTAATAAGCGTTGTATAATGATACAACTTTGGATCTCTACTTTAGCAAGTTTATGCAATTTTTTAATTAAAAACTAAAATCGAAAAATTGATTTAAATTATACACATTTTTTATCGACTACAAAAAACAGGTTAGCTTTTTTTGTTGTTGTTATTTTGCCTGTATTTTTTTGTATGTCTCTAATGCATTGGCTTCGAACAGATACTCTACTTTATTTTAGATAAATATTTTGACATATTTCAGACAATTTGTAGAGAACGCTGATGCGTTCTCTACAAATTGTATCTTACTTGTTAACATATTAACGTACTTATTTGTTAACGTATTACTTGTTAACGTATTAAGTATCTTACCTGTTAACGTATTAACGTTAACAGGTAAGATACTTTAAAAAGGGAAATGTTAAAAAATTTAGCAAAGCATATTATTTCATGTAAATGTTTGAGTTCAAAGAATTGAAAACTCTATCTAATATGGTTTATGACGTGCTATCGAAGAAAAATATGCTTTGTTCATTCAATAAGAACCGCAGAAAGCCATTCGACTTGTAGAATTTGCACACAAATAGTAGCAGTTCCGGAGTAGAGCTCCTGGCCGCGCTGTAAAGTTACCGAGGGTACCATTAAAAGAACTAAGTGCGGAACGAAACTAAGTATAGTTTACTCGCCCATTAGTACTCATGAAATACATATTTATAACATAACATTACTTAGTACGTTGTAAATGTTTAGAAAATAGCAGTGTGCAATAGGACTATTATATACAATACATACATCCTTTCCTTTGTTGTCCTACCTTCCTTTAATGGCCTTTCAATTTATCTTAATACTAGTTGTGCTCGCAACTTCGTCCGCGTGGAATTTTTTATTTAGAAATCAATAAAGAAACCATAAAAGTGTTTTTAATACAAAGAACCTTATTTTAAAGTACCTACTTCAACACATTCTTATATACACGATATTTTTAGTTCTAAATTTTGCCGTTGTCGCAATGTTTTTTATTGCTGCTCCTCTCCTATTCATCTTAGC
>DWDT01004784.1:0-10932 GCA_018245595.1 Microceris scylla
AACCATATTAATATGCTTCAGTTATAAGCATCCGACAGGAGTTACTATATTAATTTATTACTGAAATCAAAACATACAAAATTTACATTATACCGCAATCATAATTTATAATAAACTTTAAAATGCGCTTAATTAATTACCTAAAATCTTTAAGATTGATCGTCATACCCAAAATATGTATATGTCGCTGGCATATGGTACCTGACCTAAACTTACTTGACTTAACCTAACCTAACGTGAGCCTAACCTAATTTAAACTTAAGATAACCTACCCGTACATTAGAGTACTATACATTTTTCAAAAAGACTTCTTTACTCTTTGTATTCAGTCCGTAGTACCTACAATATAACAATATGCAAGAGAGACTTGAAAAATTATACTTGATTGAAGGAGTTACACCTACATATCCAATGAAAAAATTATGCAAAGTGAAATCGCACATTGCACTAAAAATATTCACAAATTATTCCGTTGCAGCTACATTTTTAACTTTAATGAAGACACATGTGGATTGTACGAACGAAATTTTAATTCTCACGACATCATTAAACCACTAATGAAGAGTATAAGCACCCAGCACTATAAAATTTAGCGTTGTGTTTATTACATAAGTCGACATATGTTAAAAATGTAAACACGGTAATGAAGAATCATTATTACGGTTTATTAAAAAATAAACCGTATTATACCTATTATAGATATTTCTGCTTCCATTTAGTTAAAAAATAAATCTGAATTATGTATTTTGGGAATTATGGATGCGGCACGTTTTAATTAGCAATTGATTCTTTTTATTATCTGTGCTGTAAATTTTTGACAGCGTTCTCTTGTCTGTTGAAAGTTCAATAAAATTTAACATACACTGTTTATAACTTTGTCCTATAGTTTTCCATGCATATTGTGTGCATATTATAGTCAAATAATGAATGGTTTAATTTTAATAAACAAAAACGTAGTTCGTTATTCAAAATTCAAAGTTTTTTTAGCGTCCAGTCACTTCAGTTTGAAAATTTTAACATGTACGTACATATAGTACCGTATGTTACTCCTGTAGCCACTATTAAAATAATGGAACACGATGATTTACAAAAAAAAATACAATATAATTACTTTGCATCTACAACTTCAAACTTATTAGTATTGTTCCATGTTTTTAATCATATTGAAATAATCAAATACGTTCGTTCTTAATCAATATCGTTGACATCTAGGTTAGTCGAGCATAGCTCTTAAAAAAACCAACTAATATTTTTTCAGATATATTCGATTTTAACATTTCCAACAAATCAAAATTTATTCGAATACCACACCTAACATTACTCCTATATTGGTAGAAATGATATAACATTTTTATTTCATATAAAATCATAAAGAAACCAACGTCGGTGTTGCCCCACTATCGCGGCAATAACTCCTCTGCAGCGCTTTATCATCTGTGCTGTGACCACTACACACTAAGGGGCTCTTCACATTGGTAAGACGACTTTACAAAAATGTTTATATACTTTCATATGATGTAACTGTGAAATATACGTATTATTAATTAGCCCTTCGCATTGCTATAATTATGTATAAATAGGAATATAGAATAAGAAAAGAATTAGATTCCGTTGTTTTATGTCAGATTTAAATCTAATTTTGTCATCCGCTGTCATTCTTAATTACGAGTATATACGCCATACTAATATGCCTCCAACTCAAAATTAATATTTGTTTCATTGTACAGAATTTATGTGACACAGAGACAGAATGTGTCATAAAATTGGAACGAGATACTAATAAAATGAACGTTTGTTTGTGATGGCCACCCGCGACAAAAGTGAAACTTATTTCTGATTGTATGTAGTTAGATAAATTTCATTTGCTTTATTAATGTGATACAATACATATTATGGTTACCATGAAGAAAAGATTTAATTAATTTACCATGAAGAAAAGATTTAATTAACAAATTTGTGTCAGACACTAGGAATGTCAGTGGTGATTACCAATAGGTATGCAAGCACTGTCACCCAAAAAGTTTCACTTTAAAACAAAATCAATCTTAACTAATTTAGTTACCAACCAACACTGCAATATAACTTTCTAATTTTATCAATAATATTCAATAGTAACACAACAGTGACAATAGTAACAGTACTTAATTTTAAGCATTAAAAACTAATAGTAGATATTGGATGGGCATAGTTTAAAAAGAAGATAGACTCATTAATTGTTACGAAATTATAGACGAATATGACATCGACATGGCAAGAAAATATCGACTTTATACAACGTCATAAAATCGCGTAATCGCAAACGTAAAATTCATCATATATTGCAGTTTTACGTCCATTACAAGCACGGTATCTCTTCACAGCGGTCGCTATGATCATTAAGTTTTCTATATGAAGGCCCCGACATTTCGTTAATGAAAATGACCTACACGCTTGTTCATATCCAGTTCATACATTCTGTTTGATGCTTAAAATTACGATTCAGTCTTTGTTTTTTTTCAATTCAGCCAGCCTAATTATTAAGAATTCCGTTCTCCTTTCTAGGTCTTCTAGTTGTCTAAAATTCAACTTTCCCTTCTAGGTCTCTGGAGTTTGTGTCGTTTGTCGCCGTCTTCATCATCATTATCGTCAACCTATCTCAGTCTACTGCTCGACATATGCCTCCCCCAGTGACAGGGCGCAATGGCGCTCATTGGGTGAAGCCTATACGCAATTCTGGTTTCAGGACAAATATATAACACTATTGTACAATTTTAATAAATAAATATTACTCTCTACAACGATGATGGAGAGCATCGCAAAGAAATCTACATCTTTTATTGTCGTAGATAATATTCTCTAACCCGGGCAAAGTCTGCCAACTTTTAACCAGCGTATCTGTCTTTGGCTTTAAATCATCAATTAAAAGGAAAGAAGAAGAGTTCAAGACGATTATTATGTTAACATCGGTTATAGGAAAGCCTTGGATATGATGTAATCGGAATTCACATTTATTTGTGATTCTCAGTGTTGATAATACGTATGACGTGAAAAAGCATATTTTTGGTCTATTCATACATGAAAATATGCGTCCTCACTGACTGCTACAAACTTCGAAGCTACGAACGTGAGAAAAGTATAGATTTAGTAGAAGTAGGAGCTCAACTCCTGAAATAATGAGATGGGGGTAAACATTTTGCAAGACTTCGCTATTTTGAAATTAAAAATAGGAATGTTGATGTGCGAGCGTGAAGTTTGAAATAAAATGGATCACTTTTTTGAAACAAAGTCTGCTTAACATCATTTTTAATTTAAATACTTTACCCAATATAAGTAGTATTCATCACGAGTAAAACTTAGACACAGTTATTCTTGTATTAATTGTACAACTGTCTGTCTGCAACAATCTAAAATCAAATCTTTGGATTGACTTAAAAAGCTTAGAATACAAAAGTTATCGAATGATTTAATTTGAAACTTTTGATTTGTTTTAAGCGCACCGTTTGGAGATCGTACCATCTCACGATGACGTATGCTTAATCAAATATGAAACTTATCGTTTCAATAATAAGAACTATGAAAAGTGTCTTCGTGAAATGACCATTCCTTTCACGAAGATAAGATAAAGATATTGTCTATACAATAACTGTATATATCTATTTGGATGTTATAAATTCAACAGATACCGTAATCAAGTCATATTCAAATAATTTGACGTCTAATTCAGTTTATTTACGCTATTCCCATAACATCGAAAACAAACTAATTCGATACGATGATCCTTCATCTAGTAGTTACAATGTTGGCCCAATTTAACCACTGGGGACTGACCTTCGGGAGACAAACAAAATAGACTACATTAGTCCACTGTGACATATTAGAAATTCATAATAAAGAGTCAAGTTCGTGAAATAGAATTAACGAATTGTAAGTATATAATGATGACTGTCTGTTCACCTGCTAGTTGAGCTATTATTAGCGTAAACGGATATCATACAAACGCAAATACTTTATTAATTCTATTTTTTCAGAAAACGCAACAAAAACTCATCTCACGATAGATGTTCTAAAGTTTTATTTGAAAACAATTGTATTCCTTATTTATTTTTAAGACTTCTAAAACGTAAAATATTAATAAAATAAATATTTACTTTATGTATTTAGTTTATCAATGTAACGGTACGTTTATATCGTGACATATACCTACCAAATGTTACAATATAACAATTATCGTTTAACAAGAGATATAAACATGGAATAGCATTACCAGTCGAATTAAAGGATTAGTCGAAGAGCCAGAGAAGAAAAAATATCAATGAAATAGGACGACGTATCAATATATTTGTATTAGTAGCTATAGCGCAGGCTCTAAATTAGGTACGAAATGCAGAAACCATTGGAAATGCTCCAAGTGCCAACTGTGGATTTAATTCGATAAATAGTACGCGAAGAACGTTTAAAGGTGCATCCACATAGTGCATAATGCTGTCATAATTTAATATTAAGCGTCAGTTTTAACTTTTTTTTAATTTATACAGAACTGTGCATACGAAAGTCTTTATTTACTATCTTATGTTAGTATACAATTGCCTTTTTGATAAAGCATTCTATTTTAACGATTAACCCAGCAACAATAAATTAAACACTACAATTGTTGTTTTCATACCGATGTGTCTCGTTAACATTGTCTATTGTACCATTAAACTCATAACAAACTTATTTAATTGTAATAGCGGGTCCGAAGATATATTTATTTAGTAATTTGCAACGTGGAATAGGATTTAATGGTGATATATTAAACGTTTCAAGGACAGTGATATTTGATAATTGCCAACTCGTTATGTCTGGCCGGGCCTTTAAGGTTAATGAGCGAATAAGCGCTTGGCAAATTTTAACCGGCTTTATTAGTGCACGCTGCCAGAACGCGGTTCAGGCTGTATCTGCGCCGTTCCTTATCTGCCTGTTTATTGTTGTTTCGTGTTGCTATTATGAAGGAATTGCTCCAGATTACGAATTATTCACTAGGTCACCGCGACCGTTATTCATTTTGGAGATCGCGATGTCTGATTTTTGAACAAATTTGCCAAGTTTTTCTACTGAATGTACCATGAATTTTAACGAGAATTAAAACAGTTGTAAAGTCAAAAAAATTGCCGTTAAATAACTGGCTTTGATATACGATAAACTTGTCGTCAATTTGTATCTTGGACAATAGAAAAAAACTTGTGAATGTATATTTGCTTATAGGGAGTCAGAATACATATAAGTTTTCATACTAGTCGTAGAGTTACCCGATTTAGGTAGTACTCTATGTCAAAGCTAACATTCAGCAGTTACAAATAAAATAGATTTGCAACGATGTTGGCGTTTGGAATGTTTCCAAGAGTATGACAATATTTTTCATATCTCATACTCCTATTGTTAGAGCTGTTATTGTGTTCGTATTGGGTTGTAACACATAATGAGATCCAGTATATTTTATCTGAATGTGCATCAATCTGTTATTTTGATTTTACAGTGATATTGATAAAAGTTCATGTAATTCGCGATAGCCTATCAAACAGGAATTAATAATAATTATTTTTTTTATTAGCCTATGTCCAGCAGTGGACAGGAGTAGGCTGATAATGAATGAATGAATTAGCCTAGCAAATAGGCAGACGGGCACCTGCTGGTAAGTGATCACCGCTGCCTATGGACACTTGCAACACCCGGGGAGTCGCCAATGCTTTGCCGGCTTTAAAGCAGAGCTCTCTTTGCGCTTTTCTTGAAGAACCCCATGTCATAATGTTCCGGTAATAATACCTCACGTCTGTATTTTCTCAAAGGTGTAGGCCACAGTTTCAAAAATTCCCAGTAGTAGCACAGAGTCTGCCTTTGGACCTGGTGTTTAGCAATAGCCTCACCCCCTATTCCAACGACGTTAACCGATGAACAGGCATATTTTTATCTACTTACTGTTGCAATAATAAATTACGACAAAAATTTATTTCTACACAGCTCTCTTTTTTCTCTTTCATTCGCATCGATTTCAAATGGACTTTTACTGGTTTTAATCATAACCCGTATATAACTCTGTGACGCTCAATTAAATTGTGGAATGAATTTGTTTTTACATACGAAACATTCGTTTCAATCTGCTAAATACGTTATACAAATTATGAAAAATGTATTATGTCAATGAAAATTTTCATTAATACCAATTTAGAGCTTGCGTATAGAAATAAATAAAATATTTCATATTAAACTCAGTCATATTTTGCTGGCTGGAACCCCAGATATTACAAATTTTCGGTCCGCTACACCCTTCTGTGACTGGTCGGATGACATCAAAGGGGAGTTCGAATAAGAAAAGTCGATGCGACGTTGCAATTGAATAGAAAACGGGTATGCAATAGAATTTAAGGCCCAAGTAACAAATATGTCGTATTGACGGCGATAAGCGTCGAAATAGAAATAATTATATAAAAGTTAAGCTGGAAACCTCACATTGAGCATGTCAAAACAAAACTCTCGTCTATACTTTGTTCACTACGTAAAATGTCAAATTGTTTTCCACATAAAGTACGCTCAGTTGTATACAATTCTTTAGTGAAGACCTCCTGATTGGCACTCGCGCTTGCAACCACTCGACCAACGAGGCAGTCATGCAAATAATTAATCGGTAATTTCCTATTTACATGATAGCTTATCCGCTTGTGGTCAGGCCTGTGCACATCGAATCAAGTTGGTAATCACGTGGAGTTCACTTAATCTTAAAATAGTTTTTAATATCAGTCTCCGGAGACGTTTCCTTTGACGGAGGTATCCATTTGCCAGATCCTGTGCAGCGTAATATTCTAGCTAATAAAAGATTGGTAAAGACGTCTGTGAGTCGCCCCAGATTTAACGGTACCTTCATTGTTGGGTTACTCGCTTGCCTTTTAGCACTGATATTCTCCTTGCATTCCATGGAATTTTCAGTGAAAGAGTCCATAAAGAAATACTAATAAATTTTATTCGGAATATAATCGAATAAATTGAATTATATTGTATTTTAAATCTATCAATGTATTGACCACTCCTATTATTAGGTAATATGCAAGGACATTTTTCAATAAGATATTAAGCCTACAGAAATCTGATCAAAAGAAATTGTCTTATTAATAAAATTCTATTGTTTCTATCTGAATAAAATTAAAATTTATTTCCCTTTTATTAAATCGTTCCATTTATTTCCCTTGCTGTTCAAGAAGATACTTCAACTTTAAAGATAATATAATTTAGCATAATTATTATAAGGTTTACTGACCACATCCTGATTAATTTTAATACTCGTAATATTGTGCTTACGTAATATCACTCTTAACTTTAGACAGGCGCCTCGGCTGTGCTCGCCTTATGAGGCCATTTTGATTTTTTTTGATTACTACGTCTCCGTGATTAAACCGAGCTGTTTGAGTTGCGACAATTTTGAAGTTTTATTTTATCATCTAATACCATATCACCGTATTCCGAACATGCTACTTCGAGCCGGATATAAATAAGGAAAAGGATTAGATACCTACTGTGGAATTAAATCAGTAAACGCAAGACAATTGTAAAACGTCGCGCGTCGGTTGAAGAAATTGAACCACGTTGCCGCCGCGATACGCAGTGCCTTTACGAAGAGAAAACTTAAGTGTTAAGTTTATTATTTAATTATTTCACCCAGCACCGGTTAATAAGGTATTATTTACGCTTAATAGTCGCGAAATCTAATGTAAGTACCGTTAAATTTTACTGTAATTGTCTACTTAAATGTTACTTTGCATTTCATCGATTTATCAGTATTAATTTCGTAGTTAATGCATACTTTGTACTGTATGGTAACCAAGAGTTACGTTAATATTAACTATTGATATAATTTAATCGTATTTTAGCATTGTAAGTAAGTACCACTTTACACGTGGCTTAGTTAAAATATCAAATTGCAGACAATTAGGTACAAAATTTAGATTATTTTATTCATAATTTTACTTTAAAGCAGCTTATTAGTTTAATTTGTTAAAATATTTGTATAAAAGTTATTTAATTAAGTCAGAAAGCAATAAAGTATAAAATAGTAATCATTCATTGTAAATCTCAGTCGGACAGCGTTTTCTCCATATAATAAATATAATTTAGCGTAAGTTAACGTTTATTTTTGTATAAATTCCAGGTTGATTGCACACGTTTCCCAAAATGACTACCACTGCAGAATGCAAGGATCTCAAAAGAAAGCGAGGCATATTTAAGGGAAGATTAACAATATTTTCTGCCTTTTTATCTTCCTTGACCCCTTCAGAACTTACATCGGTTCAGATAATAGAACTGCAATTGCGTGTCGCTAAATTGGAGCAATTATATAACGAAGACTATGAGCAGGTACAATTAGAGTTAGAACTTTTAGTTGATAACCCGGAAAGCGAAACAGAAGAAAGGACTAAAATCGAAACTCAATATTACTCTTTAGTTGCGCAGGCTAAGGACATAATAAATTCATTCTCTAAATCTGGCGATCAACTTTCTGTTTCCGGCCGACGGTCTAATAACTTGCATATAAAGTTACCTACAATTCAATTGCCTAAATTTACTGGTTCGTATGATAATTGGCTCGAGTTCCGTGACACCTTCACTAGTCTCGTTCATAACAATGATGATATTGACGAAATTAATAAATTTCACTACTTGAGATCATCTTTAGACGGGTCAGCAGCGGTAATGATTCAATCATATGAGTTTTCTGCAAAGAACTACGATGTGACGTGGAAACTTTTATGTGAAAGGTTCGATAATAAACGTTTACTTATTAGTAATCACGTCGCGGCTTTATTTAACATGGATCAAGCTAGTAAGGAGTCGTCAGTCTTGTTAAAACGCATTATAGATCAGGTAAACAAGAACATTCGAGCACTAAGTGTACTAGGCGAACCTGTAGAAAGTTGGGACACTTTATTAATTTATATTATCAGTCGAAAATTAGATGCAAAGACGTTTAGGGAATGGGAAGAGCATAAAGGATGTTTCGACAAAAATCAGCCGATTACACTCACCCAGTTTATGCAGTTTATACAAAATCGTGCAGATGTCCTAGAAACGTTAGAATTATCACGAAATAGTACACTACATACCAGTCACACACCATCAATGTCTAGGAATACCACAAAAATAAAGGCTATGGTTTCGTTAGATAAAAACTCATCGATACACATTTGTTGTCCAAATTGTAAGCAAGACCATAAACTCAATAACTGTCCTCATTTTCTAGCCTTAAGTAATAAAGAAAGACTGTCTACTGTACGTAATTATAAAATTTGTTATAACTGTTTTCACAAAGGACACTATTCCAATCAGTGTAAAAAACCAGGGTGTAAATTATGTAAGCGTAAACACCACACACTCATTCACGTTTCCGACATAAACTGCACAAAAAGTATTGCATCATCATCTGAACGCATCGAAGACAATGTCAAGGTCGACGCATCCCCTCTCACTGCGGCTAACGGTGCTCCCGTAGCCTTATCTGCGAGTGTCATTGCGCACACGCACACTGAGGATTTACTATTAAGTAGTTCGGATAACGTCTTACTGTCGACTGCGTTAATCAAGGTATATGACAACCATAATCGCGAGCACACTGCGCGCGCTTTGCTTGATTCTGGTAGCTCATCATGTTTGATGACGGAAAGATTGCACAAGCTATTGAATTTACCGTTTATTAAAGTTAATAAGTCCATTCAAGGTATTAATAATTCATTGTCACGCGTTGGAAAAATGTCACGAGTTCACTTTAAATCAATGAATGAAAACTTTCACACTAAACTTCAATGCTTTATATTGCCGACTATTACGGATGATATTCCTAATAAATATATAGATTTAAAAAATTTAAATGTTCCTTTAGAATTTCAGTTAGCCGATCCTTACTTTAACAAGCCAGCATCGATAGATATTATTATCGGCGCCGATATATTTTGGAGTTTATTGGGATCAGAAAAAATATCTCTAGGTGACGGTAAGCCGACGCTGTGTCAAACTAGACTAGGTTGGCTAGTTTGCGGCCCTGTAAATAGCGGCTATATAATGTCGACTTCATCTTCACATATAAAATGTAATTTTACTGCGCACACATATCAAGATAATATATCTTCGCCTTCAAATTATTTTGATGACATTCAAACCCAATTATCGCGGTTTTGGCAGCTTGAGGAAGTATGCCATCAGTCATCGTATTCTGAAGAAGAGAAGTTGTGTGAAGAACATTTTGTTAAAAATACTACTCGGTTGGAAAACGGCCGTTTCTGTGTTAGAATTCCTTTGAAGGAATCTGTAAGCACGTTAGGTGATTCATTGCAACGAGCGAAACGTTGTTTTCTATCGCTTGAGCGTAGAAATCAGAATCGACCTTTAATTTATAATATGTATAAAGATTTCATGACTGAATATTCTCTGTTAGGTCACATGTCAGAGTACAATATTGATGCAGAGAATAAGGGTTATTTCATGCCTCATAGTGGTGTGCTGCGTGAAAGTAGTATCACTACCAAGTTACGCGTAGTTTTCAACGCCAGCGCCCCGACTACATCTGGAGTTTCATTTAATAATATACAGATGGTAGGGCCCACTGTTCAGGATGATTTATTTTCCATATTGCTTAGGTTTAGGTTATATAAATACATTCTCTCCGCAGACATTGAGAAAATGTACAGGCAAATAGCTGTGCATCCTTCAGACAGACATTTGCAACAAATTATTTGGCGCAATGATCCAGCTAGTCCTCTCAAGGCTTATCAATTGAACACGGTGACCTACGGCACGGCTAGTGCCCCATTTCTTGCTACTCGGTGCCTAAAGCAAGTAGGTCTAGAATGCAGCGATCAAAAGGTCGCACAAGTTATTTTACACGATTTCTACGTCGATGACCTTTTGACGGGTGAAAATGACCTTCAAGAAGCA
>DWDT01004785.1:0-10931 GCA_018245595.1 Microceris scylla
TTACGTTTCTAGAAATTTAAAAAAAGTGGCCTACCTTAAATTCACTTTATTAATTTGTATTAATTTTATTTATTAATATGTATATGAACAAAACAATCGGTACACTATATGTAATATAGATTGTTTTTTTTTTAACACAACCAACAACATCGACTGGATCTAAAGTGTATTACTTACAACTGCAGTATTGAGAAAAGTGTGACATTTTTCAGAAAAAAATAAAAATAAAATATAAATATTTTATGTTTTTAATACGTTGATATACTTATTCATTAAAACGTTTATGAAACAAATTAATGTTTTTTTTTTTATATTTCTCATAAACTATTCATGAAACTTACGCAATATTCTCTCCTTCATTTCAATTTGCGGTAATCTGAAACAAACAAAACTTTAATGTATTCACTCAGAATTAAACGGACTTAATATACTCATGCCGTTGTTAGCTGTATTTTTATTTTATTTTAATTGATACACAATGTATTATTTCTCATATATAAACACAACTGGCCACAGTTAAGTGTCGTCATTTGATAGATCACTAAAAGCAAGGAAAATGTAGGTTCCAGACAAAGTTACACACATTTTTAGGGACGTTAACTCCGAAGTTATTACCTCCGCAGGACAACATGATACGGAAAGAAGTGCCGTTTTTAGATCAGTTGTATTTAATATTCTGTCTATTGACAAAAATAAATAATTATAATATTATAGACCTTTTAGAACTTACACATTTTATAATTAACGGGTTCTCAATATAAGATTAAGCTAATCCAAAACGATACGTAATATTGAGTCGACGTAATGGCATATTGATAGAACCCGTTAAAGCCATGGTTTAGAAAGCATTTTTCTTTTGCCACAAAACTACACATGCCTTTAAAATTTGGCAAGCGAATAGGAAATATATAACACGAGCGGTGACCACTAGGCGGGGATGGCAACGCGCTCGGTGGTCTGCCACCAGCCGCCAACGCCCGACGCCGCTGCGACGCGACGCTGGCGCTACTTTATGACGCCTGCGTGTAAGGAATTCTTTTAGTAATTTAAACATGGAATTTTTAGTATTATCCAGCCACAATTGGAATACTTCTTTATTTCGAGCACGTGTCTGCTGTTCGCTGGATGGACGGGTGTCAATAGTGAATTGTTAGTGGGACGTATGTATGGAATGGATTGTTTTGTGCGGACCGTACACATTATATAGAACTTTCATATTGTATATAAGGTCCGCGAAGGATCTATCGTATGATATTAATAATAATATGTATATTTTTATAGTATTTAGGACACGGAAAAGGAAAACAAACTTACGTAAATCGTATAAATCTTTCAAGTTTATTTTTCTCGATACATTGAACAGAATACTTTGGCTTTGCAGGTCATCTGTCCCTTCCAGTTCATAAGATTCACCCTTCTTATTTATATCTAATACAGTAGGTCACTTATTTTCTCATCTTTGGTTCCTTGGATTTTTATCATCTATCCCAGATATATGATATACCATCACATAATATAATATATTATGCCATATAAAACACTCTTGTAAGAAAGACAAGATTTGATTACTCATTATGTTTACACAATCGTTTAAATCCTAATTAGGCGTAACTTACATCTATTGCCGATATCCCTCAGTATTAAGTTATAACGCCAGTGATCTGATAAATACTGGTTTATACATAAAACCCTACGCCTTGCCAACACACCTGTGACTCCCGTCCAGATTTCTATGTAACAGTATTTACAACTGTACCTGAGTATAACTGACATGCAACCGGCACTAATAAGGAAGCTTTTAAAGATTTATATGTCTAAGTAGCATCTATTCAAGCCCAAGCAAAACTTGCACGTGCGCGCACACTCGATGAAAATCTCGTAATAGATAAGCTAGCGTACAACTTTAAATAATGTCAGACCGTTCCTAGGCACCGGCTTCCCTTGTCCAATAAACATGCGAGAAATCATATAAAATTTATGATCGATGCTGGAATTGACCATAATAAGGTGAGAGTCGTGTATATCAATGTCGCGTAGGTCGTAAAACGTAAGCGGTTAAGGTTATTTTCGCGTGCCGGTCCTCAGGCTGAGAATGCCCGCTCGTGGCACGCAAGGCGCTGGACTGCGGCGCCACCTCGGGCCTTGCAAACTTGTTTCTGCATTTCAAATAACTAACAACGATGTCCGAGAGCCGTTACACATTCTAAATAAGAATGGTATCGGTGCTCGTTGATAGTGTGACGCGGCAAAGTTTTATTTTGCTACTCGTACGCGTCGCGACACAGTGTTCGACTCGTCACAATATTGGCTCATTTCAAAGGCGGCATTCATACAAATTGTACCATTAAATGGCGATTTAAACGGAGCCTTTCCTTTTTACATTTGTCATTCCGTGCCGTTTTGTGTTTTACAACGGGATGGAGCGAGCTGTTCACGTTTCACAAATTGCTCGGCGACGTGCCGAGACCGCTAAGAGGTCTTCGCGTTCCGAGCTATTCCGCGCTATTCCGTGCCCTGAGATCAATTTCCCATGTCTCAGTAGAAAAATCGATTGATCATCGTATGTTCTATTTAGTCTATTAATATCATGTAGGTTATGGCTTTATGTGGTTTATTAACTGTCTGATTACCACAGCCCAATTTGGCATTAAATGGAGATGTCTGGAGATAATGAAGAATGGTGATGATGAATACAGATCCGAAGATGGAGATAAATTAAGCTGCCTATGGAAATATCCCAAAATGTATATTTGTGATATTATTTTTATCTTCATTCCCACCTAGATGTATGCCCACAGCGACACAGATTTACGGATAACTTAACTGCCAATGTCACGGGACGTCACAAAAACCAAACGTAGATATCGAAAATCTAAAAATATTGACCATCTGAGCAGTCTTAAAATATTCACAAACAATGAACAATAGGCAGAATGTGTTACTCCTTGAAATGGTGATAAATCCCTTTAAAAATATTAATAATCTAACACCGAAGACGACCTCTAATAAGCACGCATTGTAGCTGGTAGACATAGGACATAGGTACACATAAATGTTTAAATACTGGATGATGTAGCTATATATATGTATGTAGTTATTTAGATACAACATACGAGTAACATACAAAGAAAACAAACATACTCCTAACTAAAAAATTGTGCTTCAGTGGGAATCGAACCCATAGCCTTCGAGGTCAGACTAATCGCTGAACAAAATATATTAATAAGCCAACTTGTTGACAGAATAGAAAATAAGAGAATACTTACGCGACTAACATTATGAATAAATGTTAATCGAATCTAATGTCCCAAATAGAACTCTACATATTACGAGTAGGTATGGTAGAGATATTCGATATCCAATATGAAAACACAATGCATTCAAATGGCTGATCTCATTTTTAAAATAACTAATAAATATTTAAGACCATAAATGTCGTCTTTATTAAGACATAGAGACATTTATCGCAATATAAATATATTTTGCATAATGATAATATAGAGTCAAAATGTTTTAATTTAAACACTCAATGTCTTTTCGAACCGTGTATCTAACACGGTTCGAAAACACATTTCTCATGCTATTGTTTTTATATGGATAATTCCAAGTGCCGCTGAAGACCAATCTACCGTGGTCAAATGTGTCACAAAGTGGCTACTTGCCTATATTTTCACAAATTATGTTATGCTCATAAAACTTGGATTATCGCGATTTTTTTTTCTCAACCCATTACAATTCCACTGCTAGAATACGGGTCTCCTCTCATATTGAGAGGGTTAACATCGCAATTGCTAACATTTAAATCATTTCTCAATAATATATTCATTTATTATTCTAATTATATATTTATATGGAACCGTAATCTTTTCTTGATACCGTTTTTTAAGATCTGATTTACAAAAACTCTTGAATCAGCGCCTAAGCTGACTGCCTCATTGGTCCAGAGGTTGCAAGCGCAACTGCCGATCCTGTCCTGGGTTCAAATACCCGGGTCGGGTACTTTTGGATTATTCTTATTTAGAATATCTAGTAGTGACTCAGAATCTGGATCTGTGCCCGGTGTATGGCAATAAGCTCACCACCTATCCCATGGGACTTAAACGTAACTGGTTAAACGTGGGCGTATAGTACACTCCTCTGCCTACCCCTTCGGGGAGTACAGGTGTGGTGTTATAATACGTTCTTAAATGGCAAGTATTTTTCCTAAAGTTGAAAAGATTTCTGTAATGATTTTAACAAAATTAGGTCATTGGTTCTTAGTTCACAATGTAACAGACAAATTAATTTGACATTTGTATTGCTATAAAAATGAAAAATAATAATAGGTAATACAATAATACCGTTACATGCGATACTTAAACTAAATACTAAGAAATTAAATAGTTAAACGTTAAGCGTAAGTAATGTTCGAAAAACGAATGACTTGAAAAGATTTGTCAGGTTAAGATGTAAAGATCACGCTTCACTATGAATATTTTACATCACTTTACAGATTATTTCGCAACGAATATTACAATACCCATGTTACAGCTGGCTTTATAGAATTAATTGTAATAAGTAGCATTTTCTTATATCTATTACAGGTTAATAATGAAAGGGTTCATAATGGTTCATAATGAAAATTTATTTCACCACGAAACGGCAGTTTAAATCCGATATTCGAAATATGACAGATGTCAAACTGGCCACAGATAAAATGAAGGTTTAAAATGCAAATATTTTATCTCTCGCAAGAGATCCACATGTATTTTTAGAAGTAGGTACCAGTATATTTTACTATACTATATTTAGTACTGGTATATTGTTAGTAGTAGTAAGTGTAATTTTTAGTATCGACTAAGTACACATTTGGTTTTCCGGGATAGCCTGTATCATTTCCGACCTGTCCGAAATTCATGCCTCGATCACCGTTGGGCCGAGACGAGGTCTCTTAAAAATAGAATAGACATTTAACAATCATCATCTTCATCAACGAGTTCGCTGTTCCAACAGGAGTCGCCTATCAGATTGGGAAGGGTTGTACCATAGTCTAGGTACGTATAAGTGGACGTAACGTTGGGCGTGTAATCACTGAAGGGGTAGGCAGAGGAGAGATGTAGCACACCCCCATGTTCACTAGTTTCACGTTTAAATCCCATGGGAATAGGTGGTGAGCGTATTACCTTACACTGAGCACACATCCAAATTCCGAATCACTACTAGAAATTCTAAATTAGGAAAATCCAATAGTACCCGACCCGGGATGTGAACCCAGGCCCTCTCGATCGGCAGTCGCGCTTGCAGTCACTCGACCAGCGAGACACTTATGTATGAGGGGAATTAATAAAATTTAAAATAAAAAAAGGAAATAGCATGTAATATAAAAATAAATTTCTAAAAATACGGATAAAATATGTATACTTTAATGTAATCCTTATAACCCCTTTGTGATACGATTCTAGGTCAGGTTTAACTGGCACTATAAATTATACAAGTCCTTTGTCGGCCTCACAAGTGGTATACCAGCCCTATCACATCATTCGACGATGATATTTTCTCACTAAAGGTCTATCCATACCGTCGTGCAGTCTTCGCCCAATTACACTCGGCTCGCGCTCAATCAACACATACTTCGTCGTCAACAGTAATTCTCGCAGACATCTGCGACGTGATGTTGTCAACAAAGCTATCAAACCATACAATAACAGTTTAAGCTCGATTGACACTTTTTGCTGAACAAATATACACATACATATACTTTTGAATCATTTGACAAACTAATAATATCAGACTATCGAAATCTATAGGACTAAAGGAACTCTAATTTCAAACAATTTCTCTGAAATCGTTTTGTATTTATGTCATATGTATGTAGGTACGTACGGTATTTATTTCTTAAAGATGCCATTAAAAATTCTTAAGGATTGCATTCCACTTTTATACAATTATACCTTTGATAAATTACAATACATATATGTATATTTCGCGATTCAAGTCCAAGTCTCAGTTGCAATTCAGAGCCATGCTCAGCGGACATGCGTAAAAAGTATCGAGATCATGCGTTTTAAAAGTCAAATGACATTAAATTTTCATTTTAAATATAGGTACTACTTTTTTGACCCGATTCCACGTGTTGTAGTAGGGTTGAAAATTTGGCTAGCAGTTCATTTGTTTTTTTTTTCAACCCATTACAATTCCACTGTTGGAATACGGGTCTCCTCTCATATCAAGAGGGTTAAGGCCATAGTCTGCCACGCTGGCCAAGTGCGGCTTGGCAGACTTCACACACCTTAGAAAATATTTTTTTTTTTATAAATTGTACTTCAACTTTATAATAATTTTATCTTCAACTATAATCACTTTGTCAATTAATTATAAATATATATCTATTGTAACATTTTACATTAGTTACTTTTCTTTGCATGGCAAAAACCTCTCAAAAAACAGGCTGGCTGTAGATCCAAATTCCTTTGTTAGGAGATGGTGATTTTTGGTATACAATTTGTGTATAAAATGCCTGTTTGTATTTCTTTTATTTCAGCTTTCACAGCAAATGTTAGTTTGAAGCACCCCCACACTACATGGTTGCATTACAACAGCACAGAAGTCGGTAATATCTATGAAACACCCGTCACTCCGTCACAGATCTTCGGGAGGTCTCTTACTCATGCATTTACTGTAGCCAGCGCTTATGCTAAGCAACTACATGGGGTTAGTCGTTTGATCCATAAAGAGAATAATAAAGAATTGAAAAATGTCCAATAATAATTTTAATTATTTTAATTTACAGGAGGATATAAAAGATCTACCAGAACCAATATATGTGAACTGTATCCAAACAGACGGACAGAACTACCACTTTGGAGTGTTTAAGTTAAACACTTTGAATGTTGATGGTACAGAAGGTACAACAAATGTTTGGTATTGCAAGAACAATATAAGGCTGTATGATTCATGTCGATATTTCAGCGGAAGACCTGTGTTGGAGAATTATAATCCTAATGTTTATGGTTATATAAATGCTTTTTACAACTGCTAATACAATTATATTTCCGATTGTAAATTTCAATTCTTTAAAGTTCATATTTCACTGACTAGCAAGAATAAATGAGGTGTCCGATAATAAAGTAATTATTTTAATGTATTCATGTGTATATCCCAAAATATTTACAAGAACATAAATACATTCATTTTTAATTAAGAGTACACAATGCAAATACCAAAACATTGTATATATATAAAAATTAAATAGCAAATTATGAAAGACGAGTACAATCTACAACAAGGCTCAGTTCTCCAGGGTGAATTTCTGCAGTCGCCGTCTCCTCAGCTCGTCTGTGTCAGTTTTGTCTCTGAAACGAAATAGAAAAACACAATTTTTGTACAACGCTACTTTTATAGTAACTGAAATCAAGTGTATTTAAAATTTTGCACGACTCACATTACGAAGAAGAGTGTGCTTTATGATCACAAAATTTTTTTACACATTTGTATATTCTATTTAAACCACAGTTAGAGTTAAATGAAATTAAAACAATATTATTAAAGTACGTAACAAATATATTTGAATTTTTTTATGTCATGAAGTGTGGTCGGAATTGCGGAACAATTTTGAGCGTTATTATAAACACGGATATGATATTTATTCATGCTTTTTTATTAAGTCACCACGCTCAATAAACGGGAAAGGACGAGGCGGGATGACTGACTAGGGCTGTTTTTAATATCGTGCGGGTTTCACCACGCACGCGGGATTGCCCGCACGCGGAAATTTTCACGTAGCGTGAGACACGCTAGCCCACGATCTAGTTTTCTGCGGGCTGCTGTGCAGTGTGGTTGTGTACAATGGACAACAAACTCAGAAAACTGTTGATCATATACTTAATTTACAAAAGACGAAATAAGAAGAGAAGGTCACAATGTGGCCTGTTATTTGAAAAGAGGATTCTTGCTGGAACGTTTGTCACACACTATGACAAATTACGAATGAATAAACGGAAATTTAAGAATTATTTTCAAATGTCTATTCTTACATTTGATGAATTGTTCGGAAGAATTTACCACAGGCTACGAAAATACAATTCAAGAAAGTTTTCTATCCATGAAATGGAACGTCTACTTGTATCTCTAAGGTAAGTAAATTTATACTAATTTTAAGCCTGTCTAAGGGCTCCTGTACACGACGCCGCGTTCGCTCTGCCACCGCGCCACCGCCGCACCATACGATTGTTAGTAATATATTGCTGGCGACGTACGCATCGAGGCGCACTAAGGGACCAACCTATGCGTTCCATCTCAATAAACTTTTTATTTCTTGCCATTTTAAATTGAAATTTTGTGTACATATGATATAGACTAATATGTTATTCAGACTATTAACGTAAAGAGCATATCTCTATCAATCATTACTTTTTGTGGACGTTTTAAGCACAAACTATGGTGTAGTTAACAATGATAGTATAAAAAATATGCAAAAAATGTTATTAATGTTTTAATTAATTTTGATTCAACTTATTTGTTAAACATACTTTTTATAACTTACCTTCCTGCCTGTTTTCTCCATATGACCAAAATCTCACACTTTTCTACGTGCTCATTATTTTTAAAAAGCTAAACTCCTACATAAAATAGATAAGCTAAGAAAATAATGTTATTTAATAAACATACCCTATAGCATCATTGTCATTACTCGTGGACGCACTGGCCTGTAGGTGATCGTTAGAGCTGGTGGCCACCGGGCTTGGTGACAGCTTGCTAATGCCGGAAGTGCTGGGCACCACATCCGGCTCGCTCTTGACTGTAGACGAAGGCGCTGGGATTGCATCGTTTTGGCTAAAACAAGAAAACAAATATGACGCAGGCATATATCCTTCATTGTTGTCAACAAAGGGCGGACTTAATGCCAATTGGCATTTTCTACCAGTCAACTCAAGTGATGATGAAAAATTGTGGTAGGTACTAAATTATCTAGTATTTATTGGTAAATATTTTGGTACGCGTATATACTTACTTAGTTTCGGTTTGGGTGCCGACGGTGTTACAGTTCTGGGGCAAGTTAGCGACGACGGCGGAATACTGCTGCATCAACAGCACCGAGGCGTCCAGCATCGCTTGGATGTCACGGAGAAGCTTTAAAGAGCGAACAATGTAATTAAGTCAAATGTTCTGATACCAATAAGAAGACGCACTTTTAAAAATTGGTTTTGAACCGAAAAGTCCCCAAAAAGTCAAATTCCTTGGCACCATATTTGTGATGACTAAAATAATCTTTTTACAGCTTCTTTGTTCTATAACCTTTCTTTATTCTTTTTTGAGGCTACAATGTTGAATAAGAGATAAAAGACCTGCAGACGAGCTTCAACGTTCCTGCGCTCGGTGCCCTCCATGCGCTGCAGCTCGTCCATGCTGAGATTGGCGAGCGACACAGGCCGCGGCGGCGGCGGCGGCGGCACGCCCCACGCCATCATCGCTGAGGAGTATGTCAATGTATCATAATAACATCACCATAATTACGGAGTCACAAGTGAATTATTGAGGGCTGGAGGGCAAACCCGTACCGTAATAACAACTGGACAGATGACGAATGATTTAGTACATTGCAAGGCGATTCAAGAATAATCATTCAAGAAGACGTAGCCGTTAGTGAAATGGATTCGTCAGCTTTGGGCTAATGTTTATTAAAGCAACAACGGGCAGAGACAAAAGCCATGTTGCGAGTAGAATATGGACCGGTTTGATTTTAAGAAAATTCATATTCTATGGGTTTTTTTTTCGCTACGGACTAAATTGACATAAGCTGTGTTGCTAATTTTTGCGAATCATTAATAGTGATGTGCCATTACCGTAACTTTACGTAATTTACAATCTAGTATCGTTTATCAGTAATAATTACAAAAATGTGTCTTTAAAATGTTAGAATGTGGCGACAACCGTAATGTACCTATAGACATACCTATGTATATAATGTATATGTACGGCTAATATATAGATATGATAAATGAAACACACTTATTTTTTTAAGTATTGAATGTGCCGAATCGTCAGAGTCGTCACCTACTTCAATAATAAATCTGTCGGTGATGTCGTCGACAATATGGCCTAGAGTACAAATTTTGTCCTCGACTCCAGTTACATGTTTAATGGATCTTTCCAGCGCTGAGAAGTCATTAGACGAAGCCCTTCCTCGAAAAGACTTCGTTCATTTTAAACGTTTACCTCGCACTTCGTTCATTTTAAACGTTTTATTGTTTTTTTGCGACTTGCTCCATTACCTGTGCCCACACCAATTCAATTGGATTTAGCTCGTAGTGGTAAGGAGGCAGTCGCAAAATGGTGACTCCCCGTTCAGCGGCCATTTCATCGACAACATACCTCTCATGGGCTTTTTATCATCATCATCATTATCATCATCATCATTATTATCATCATCATTGTCATCATCATCATCATCATCATCATCTCAGTCCACAGCTGGACATAGGCCTCCTTCAGAAGGGGGTTTATGCCCGTAATCTCCACGCTGGGCATGCGGGTTGGAGATCGTAGGGCACAGCAGCTTTTCGCACCGCCGACGCTGCTGCCCGTCGGCGGCCAAGGCATCTAGCTGTGCCTATTTAGGCTGCGCTATACCGCAATCAGCCGGTCGCCAGAGCCTAGTCTGTTATAGCAGGGTGCATCACGCGCAGGTGAGGTTGGCTTGGGCTCCTGAGATGGTTCTTGGAACCCCGTACACCCCTGCGCTTTTTATGGTGTCGTGCAATTTCCATTAGTTCAACTTTTTACATTTTGTTATCAAAGGCTATATTTTTTGACCTAAACCTCTTGTATTTGACCTTTACGCAAGCTAGAAATAGGTAACGATTCCAATTTTCTTGTCAAACTCAAATTTTCCTCCTCTTTATGCTCCTTGAGCACTTTGTATACCGAACTTCTGGCTATGTTTAAAATTTCGG
>DWDT01004786.1:0-10930 GCA_018245595.1 Microceris scylla
ATCCAATAGTATCCGATCCGGGATTTGAACCCAACCCCTTGATCGGCATTTTCCCTTGCAACCGAAACAAAATCAACGAAACAACAAACAAATACTCTAAACTAAGCGTACATTAATGCACTCGTTCTTTTCAAAGTATATCAAACCTTTTTTATTAATAACATTTGTCACCGATACATTTAAAAGCATTTTTGAAGTTATATGCGGCTTACACAGTTAACTCTAGTTTGGTATTGAGCATCACTTCTACTTAAACAGCTGCAAAACTCTACGCTGACTCACTGGTTTATAGATCTCAATCCCGTTAACTTCAAATAACAATTATAACATAATTTGACATTTAATTTACTTTAAGCGACCATTAACTTACGCACCATGGATATGGGCCTCTTAAAGCATAATTGTGTACCTACCAGTGGTTTATCATGAATTCATTTATAACTGTAATTAGAGGATTTTAATGGTGCAATTCGTCTTAGTGGATATTGAAGATACATGCTTTCCTACTTCGTCATCAGAGCCACAAACCGTTCTAGCTTGTTTATATCATACTATAAACATTAACATTAATTGAAATCCTCATTTAAGTAATGTATAATATCTTGAGACATCTCCACACACGGCCTTCTGACCAGATGAAGCATCAAAAGAGCTTGTTTCATTTTAATCAGAAAGCTGATAAACAACATATGTAGTACATATGTATATACATACAAATATACGTATATAGATAATTTTACACACAGATAAAAAAAATACCTGTGTTCATTATAAAAAATATTTATTCTGGATGGAAATCGAACCCACTACACCCGGCGCAATAGGTTCACTAGCCACTGTATCCAAGGTCCAGTTTAAGTGAACATACTACGTACCTTGCCAAATTATTTCTCATTTAAGTATAATACTAAGATACTTAGTCCTTACTTAAGTAAAGATGACAATTAAAGTAAAATAACAAAAAAATTATGCTTACTCGATCCATTCTATTCGTAACTTTAAAATGAAAACTTTAACTTAACAGTCATGGATAGACAGAAACGTAATGTAACATTAATACACTGCGCAAAGTATTTCTATCGGTTTCACACTCTATGGACGTTCTAACAACTGGTTATTGGCACGAGTGGGATACTAACCAAGAGAAAAAGCTACACCTGCGACTAGTCCTCTCGGCCTTGGAGGTGTTACATTTATTAAATATGTTACATTTTAAATGAAAACAAAGCTGAGACCTACTCGATTTATTAAACGACATAATAGACACTACTACAATAATATGACTGCCTCGTTGGTCGAGTGACTGTAAGCGCGACCGTCGATCAAGAGGTCCTGGGTTCCAATTCCGAGTCGAGTACTAATGGATTTTTCTGATAAAGAATTTTTGGTAGTGACTCCGTGTTTGGATTTGTGCCCGGTGTATGGCAATAGGCTCACCAGCTGTTCAGTGGAACGTAAACGTAACTGGTGAAATGTGGGGAGTACTACGCTTCTCTGCCTACCCTTACGGGTATTACAGGCGTGGTTTTGCTTTTCAATATTATGACAGACTGATGTGGGAAAGGTGAAAAATACAAGCCCGGACGGATAGTATCTGAAAGATATACATATGTACTCGTAGTAACCACTGACTCATATGATGTGTGCATAATTTTGTATGTGATCAGTTCCAATCGGAAGCTGATCGAAGTACTGCTGCTTAGCGGCAACAACTGCAGTGTTGTCGATCTACCCTGTTATTAGATTTCTAGTGAAATCACAGTCTTGCATCATAATGCACATACATATATGTAAACAAACGATAAGTATCTCCACCCATATACATATATAGGAAAATTAATTCCCGAGCAAGATGCCAAAGACGTAATGGTTAAGTACAGTACACTTGTAAGTGAGTAATGCAATAATGTTTTTTATTATAATAAAACTGTTAATAAATGGGTTAAGTCGTCTTATCGGCAACTACGCAGTGGACTGTTTATCGTGCTCCTAACGTCCAGAGATAACTGGGATGATGTTATTCTACACTGAACCAGTACACGCCAACAGATTTGTCGCGCGACTTATTACTACATGTACCATAGTATCGGAATGTGCAGTACTATAAGCGTTGACTAATTTCCACATTTAAAACATGACTTAATCATTGATTGCGAACAGAAAAGCTATGACAGATAGAATAACATTACAATCTTCGCAGCACTATTTGGTATATTGACACATCATCATCATGGTCATCATAAGGAAGGTGTTGCCATAACAGTGGGCCTTTAATAAGTACTTGAAGGAGAAAAACATAAATGCTAAAAATCTTCAAAGCAACTCAATCGGTTAACGTCCCAAAGGAACAAAAGCTTACTAGCGTATTAAGTTAATTTCACAACTTGAGGACGATTGTAAACAAAAAGAGAAATATTTTATATCCACCCAACCACTAGCTATTGTACAGCCACTGTTAAACATAGGCCTCCACTAATCGGCGCCACTGTAGCCAACTGTATTCATCTATCTTTTTCATGGTTTCACTGTCAAAATATAAGCATATCAGGTTATGTATGAATGATTGTGAAGAAAATGAGATATGATTTATATGTTTAGGTTTGGTTGATGTTATAATTTATGTTAGACAATTTATATGAATCATTATTATCGATCAAAGCTTATTATTTGGCACTTTGATATTTGACTCTTGATGCTCTTTACCTATACCGTGAGAGGCTTGGCGTGAAGATATATCCTTATGTAGGTATGTTTTATTATCTATAAATAAACGTGCTGGTTCCGTCTCGCTGAACCCCATTCGTCGACAGCCTCGCACGTACGCGTTATCACAGTTTCACTTTTAATTATTATTTAAAACTAATTAATTTTATTATAACACTATTTGTTATGATACAAACACTTCGTTCTAGGAACAATTGTGCGTGGTCCTTGTAGGTATGACAGCGGTTAGGTAATAATTATTATGATAACCTTTTATTATTCTGAATATTATTATTTATTGTTATGTGAATAAAAAGTATATAGATGCGAATGTCGTACCAGTCAGTCCCAGGGGAACGATGTAACTGACCTTGGTCAAATATTTTCACTGCGGGTATTTTAAAGCAGGCTATATATTTCGTTAAAAGCTCGTACAATAAATTTCATTATTAATATACAAATGTACTTATAATTTTCGGGAGGTACAGAGACTTTTAAAGAAAGATTCCGATCAGGTCATATCTACCCGCTAAAGTAGGTATGCAGATATGTTAAATCTAAATACATTTAAGCTAACTTTATTGTATTCCATTATACAAATTCACAAACATTATATTATATGTAGTTAGTTATTCAACATTAGTAATCAAATAATATTATCAAAGTATCAAACGCGTGTCAGATTATGTAGGTATATTACAATCAATAGTTATGCTAAATAAGCCCTTCAAACTGCAGAGGTCAGACACTTGGTTAGACAGCTTTCATTAGAGAGAATTATGGATTATTATTATTAAGTTCAGATTCGTTTTTGCGCTAAGCTAATTTTCCATAATAATTCTTCGATCGAATTTTCTTGCTTGACACGTCTTATTGTACCTCAGGTTGATCAAAAAATACAAAAATACGACAAAAAATACAAAAAAAAAAAACAGTTTCATTGCACTTATGTTAAAAACTCTCATTTGGCTGTTAAGCATTCCTCCTGGTAAAAAACTAATTAAGCTGACCAGATACAGTTTTATTCGAAATATATAGAATTATACTTGGCTTAAACATAGCATTCCGTTGCTGCTCCGTTCAAACATTTCGAGGACAATTACAGGATAATGTTATTTATGCGTAGAAAATTCAATCAAAATTCAATAAACTGCGACACAGCCACAAAAATTGATGTTTTATATCTCTCACGCACCTATAGTTCAAAGTAATTGAAATTGAAAATCAATTGCCTACATGATATCTCCTAATCTTACAATCAGTAATATAATGTGCGTAGTACTATCGCTTGCAATCCACAAAAACATGACACACACAGCTGCAAAGGTCAATAGTTGTAAATGTACCAGCTAATTGCAATTTTGCATGTAAATAAATACGTTAATATGACAAGGAATCAATCAATCATCGGATAACCTGCGGGTCAGAAGTCTACACGAGGGAAGGAGATTTTAATGACGCCAAACATCTGTGTTATCAGTTGCGTAACCTTACGCAACCTTTGTGTGGTCAGAAGCGTTAACCCTCAAATGCCAAGAATTTGTCACCTAGGCCTTCCTTATTATTTATTTAATAATTGGAATATTGTTATTAAACAATCATTCGATAATTTTCTTATTATTTGTTAATAAACGCCGAGGGGTATTTTCTACCCTCATACACTAGGTGATGATATAAATTTTTGATTGGTACATAATCCTCGTAATTTATAAAATTATGAAAAATGAATTTGTAATATATTATCTTGGTATTTTAAGGAGCTCATTAATATAACATTTTTCCCAAAAATGTGTATTTTGGAATTTGAAAGACCAATTTAGACTAGATTAGTGTCTAAGATTTCAGAATAAGATTAAATAATTTATCATGTTTAAAGTTATCTAACAACGACGTTATTAAAATTATTATCTAATAAACACGAAATAATTGATTCAATATGTTATATCGAAATTAAAAGAGATATACATACCCATATTTTGTATATTAGGAACACTAACAAACTGTCTACTTTCAAATACTTCTAAATTTTATTTTACTCATGTATACATACACACGCAACATCAACCAATGCTAAATACATGAATACTTCAGGTTACAAGCATATATTAAATTTTAAGGAATTGGCCATTTAGACCGTATTAGAGCAGTTATGGGTTAAAGTTTTGTGTGCCGTAACAATCCCTAACCCTAATTAGCTTTATAGTAACATTTTATTATTTGTTGTGTACAATCTACACATTTAGTAATTGTGAATAGAATAAATGTATTTGAGGGAAGAACTGATGAAGTTGTCTAGATTTATTCTTGAGGATATTTTCTATATTTAAAAGTTGCTCATAGAATGGTTACACTTACTATTATAATTTTGTCTCGTGATAGCCAGCTCTTAAGATACTACCCTAAAATAACTTTTGGAACTTTTGCTCGTTCACACTTAAGTGCATTTCTACTGCTACATTGCAAGCCGTAGTTATAAGTTAACGGTGAGATCAATATTGAATTACGACTTTATTGGTTGACATACGTGATATTTTCTAATTTCCGAATTCCAAAATCAAACTATAGCCTGATTTCAAATGTAACAGTATACGGAAATTTGACATTTCGACGAACTTTGAATTTTGTTCAAGACTACTCATATTTTCTTGACTTTACAGCCTTCGACAGCACGTCCCATTAACTAATTTCAGTGTCAACGACAGAATAAAGCATGACATACTGTATAACGATACGCTGTGACGCATATCTTTTTTTCATAAGTAATCTACATCAAACCCCTAATAAAAAGCCAAAAATACCAAATAAATAACCAGTAACTATCCAATTAAAGACTAATGTTCGTATAATACGAGAAACTTTTTATTCGCCTGTTGATCGGTAAATTGGCGCGTTATGGCCCATTAAGTGTCTTCAAATACATCATATTCGGCCGTTCCACGTTACCCACTGTAGTCTGCGTCTCGATGTGCTTGCAGATTCCTCCTCAAAGCCATTACGGCGAGGATTTCACACGATAAATAATATATCTTGCGCGCTTTAAGTGACTTTAACGGTAAAAAGCAAAGGCATATATCAGACGTGAATATGTATTCGGATTTAAAACAATATGCTCTATATATTTTAACGATGGTAATGTCTACAGTATTATGGTTTGTAAGGACATCGTTATATGGCCCTTGGCTGGCGCGTTGATCCAGTGGTTGGTGATTCTGACTACTGCACCGGGGATACTCCGTTCGATTTCCGTACAAGACGAATAATTATGTGCTGAGCACGAGTGCTTTATGCCTGGAAGTAACATTATTCATGGAATTTATCAGTTGTCTATTTACCATAGCAGTGCCAGTGCCATTATTATCATCATATTTTTTGTTCCACTGCTAGACATTGGTCTCCTTTAGGAATGAGAATAGTCAAGTCTACCACACTGGACATGCTTGATATTCACAGACCATAAATCATATCATGGAAACCAGTGTGCAGGTTTCTTCACGACCTTTTTGTTCGCCGTTACAGAAAATGTTATTGAATCTTAGAAATGCAAGTACATACGTTAGTTACATATATATAGATGGGGGGATTCGAACACCAGTCCCTCGGCGAGAGAGATTAAATTTCAAACCGTTCTCTCACTGGTAATGTTACTATAACTGAAACCAAGAGTCGGACCTCTCATTACTTTATTACACTTCATAAAACTGGATTAGTTCTGTAGGACACTGGACATAAATTCCTTTAACTAAACGTCCATTATCTAATTCAATTGTATCTTTGACGCAGCTATCAATCGGCGAGAGCTCAAACCGGCCTGCCAACGAGTGTAAGGTATGGGTGTACTGATAGAGGATTGTGAAGCCCATGAAACGAGCGGATTATTCATAGCTGTTCTCAAAATACATGATGGTTAAAAGTTGAAAAAAATGCCAGTTAAAATGAAATATTGTAATATATTATACTGTTATTATAAATGTTAATTAAATTCCTGGGCAAAACAAAATGAAGAAGTAGAATCATTAAGAGATTTCTAAATTGATTTTTTAACCCAATGAAAAACAAGGGATGTTCGTTTGGATGAGTGTATCCGTCTGTGGCGTCCTAGCTGCCGAATGGATGACCCGATTTCAGTGCGGTTTATGTTTTAATTAAACAAATTTTTCTATTGATAGTTCTTAGCTGCGTTTGGTGGAAATAAAAGCTATCGTCTCCAAAATATTCAACTCTCATAGGAACTTAAGACAATCTGATTGGACCTAGTCTCGTTAACATCAACATTTAAATGAATTTCAAAAATACTAAACTTTTTCATTGGAGTTTCAGTTTCCTTTCAAAACATTGTATGATGTTTTTTTCTTAATATGCAATATTTTTAAATTTATATCATATGTACCGAAATTGCAGGCGCAGGTACACGATGAAATTTCAAATTTCGAACTGAAACACACGGAACTCAATTCCTCAGTCGCTGGCACTACCACCGACAACCGGCTCATAAAATAAATCAAACGGGTTTACGACCCAACTACACCACCATTAAAATATGGTGAAACGTTTAGCTTTTACGTTGAGGATATGGTTCTTTATGGCGAATTTCGAAGACCGTTGTTTGAAGTAACTCTAAAGCTCTATTAGTTAGAAATTATCGTTGCATTCAGTTGAAGTTTTAGTAATATCGGTATTATAACTTATAATAAAAGGGAGGTAGAAGAGTGTAGTACACTTCCACATTTCACCAGTAACGTTTATGACCGGTTCCAGATCCAGACTCCGAGCCACTACTAGATATATCCACTATAAAATTTGTTAGAAAAATCCATTACTACCCGAGCCAGGAATCGAATTCAGCACCTCTCGATCAGCAGTTGCGCTTACAACCACTCGATCAACGAATATCTAAATAAACACTAAATATATACTAATAACTCATAAGATATTATCTTATGGAGTTCCTTTAGGCTCATACATATATCTATAGGTAAATATTAATAAACACATCGAATATGAAATCTGGTATATTATGTTTAACATATAATACCTACTCGTCTATATATAAGCGATTGGAAAGGCGGGAACATAATCATGCACAATCTACATTTTAAAAATACATCTTCTCCCCGCAATAAAACCTTTTGCACTAAGAAGACTGCATCAAGACAACACAATCCTAAAACACCGTCTAAATCACTAAAACTGCTTCAACCTTAAAATAAATTATAAGGACCTTTAAAAGCTGAGTAATTGAGCTAATTATACACTGGCCTATACTTCACGGGGCTTACGTTAATCTGTATACCACATAAAGCATTACGTAAAGTGTGCGCTTAAATCTCATCCCTCGGGTCTAGACGACTGCACTATCACTAGCGACAAGCGATAAGATATGTCTACAACGTCAAAACTGAAGTATCTAAGAGCTTGGCGACGGCTAAACTAAAAGATATTGCGATTTATCTTAACAGATCTGTTGCTATAGCAGCAAAACCATTCGTTTGGGCTACCGTTTGTGCGTTCAATACTTACTTAGAACAAATGGTGCAACCTATATTTCCAAAAAAGATTATATACTTATTAATAATAAAATGAAATATATAGTGACCATTCAACCAAACATAAAATGGAAGAAAAGGCTATGTTGCCATTCCCTGTGACGTCACAACTGTTACTTCAAATAGAAACGTAACTTTACGTAACTTTACGCCTGTAATCCCCGAAGAGGTAGGCAGAGAAATGCAGAACACTCCCACGTTTCACCGGTTACGTTTGAGTCCCATGGAATAGGTGGTGAGCCTATTACCATGCATCGGGCGCATATCCAGACTCCGAACCACTAATAGAAAATCTAAATTAGAAAATTTTGTAGTGTTCGACCCGGGAATCGAACCCGGGACCTCCCGATCGGCAGTAACACATGCAACCAACACGATCAACAAGGCAGACAATTCATTTGTATTAGTATTATTCCGTATATAATTATTGCAAGTAAAAATTAGTATTCCGCAGGTGTACTCGCTGATTATTCACGCTCGTGGCCTACCATGAGCGTGAAAATTTCCTACAATTTTACACCTTGGGCGTACAGAGACTTGTGTTTCGCAAACAATTTTGAATTATTCAGAAACCAATGTGACCTTCATAATTCTCCAACACGCGTATACAGAAAGGTCGAAGCGATATTTTGACTTATATTTCTGTATTTTTCAAAATATTACTGTCAGGTATTTCGACATTTATTGGTGCGTTTTTACAAATAAGTGTATTCCATTCTAGTATATGTTCCATATGAATGAATCAGATATGTTTTGATTCTCAACATTATCATCATGTGCATTTTTTTAAGCCTTCTTAAAGTTTTTGACAGCTTTTATATTACCTACATTTATAATAAACCACTCAAGTACGAAGTATTATGTAGTATAACGAATCTTTTAAAACAAAACTTATTCAGCCGCAACTGGAATTATTCGGTTCTTATTTGTGACGGAAGTAATATTCAGGCTTTGCTTTTTAGTTTTATCTGTTATATAGTATTAGTTTTATCTAGTATTCGTTTTAACTAGTATTTTCTCTTACAGATATGTGGTGGTAGAGAATTTAAGGTATATGCTGTCGGACTACAACAGCAACGATCCAATATACTTCGGTTGTCGCTTCAAGCCTTTCACCGCCCAGGTATGTGAATTTCGACAATATATTTTTCTTATATGACATTTAGTCAAACCACGTGGTCAACGTCATTCATTTGAACGCCAACGACGTAAAAAATGTTTAATGTAATGTGTAAAATATAAATGTATGACACTATTTGTAATATTGCAGTCGGTGGTACTATTAATGGGAGCTAAATAGATGATTAGACCGTTTCCTGCAGATTACGTGTTGGTGTGTGTGTTGAGTTACGATCGTATCGGACGGTGTTGCGTTATGTCGGTCAAAACGTTTAGTGGTTATTTTTATGTTTTATTCATAATTTTATTTAGCAGTAACCGTTGATAATGCGACGCTGCATGTCACTATTGTTCTGATTGTAGAGGTTATTTTTATCTGTGTGTGTGCGTACGTACGTCCGTGTGTATATTTATATTATTTTATGAATAAGTCAGAGCGCCTGCTGATAATATGCTTTGACTCTGGAAGTGGTCTATTGACCGACATATTTTTATAACTTCATCATCATCATCGTCAGTCTCTTGTATTCCACTGCTGGAAATAAGCATCCCCTAATCGGCTCCACTCCATCCGGTCCTGGACCTTCCAAATCCAGCCGCTTCCCGCTATCATCTTCGGGTCGTCAGACGGTTTGCTAGGAGGGTTTATAAACGAGGTTTTTTAACTTAATGTCATTTTATACATTCAAATCATTTTATTTTTAAACTGAACTGAACTTATTTTCCCTTTTAAAGGATGGTAGCCACTTTACATCATTGTTGCCCCACTCTACAGCTAATGTTTTCCTTTTGAATAGCCTGGATATGGTCACTTATTATAATAGAGGGTATTATTCAATCTCAGGTTACGTATTAAATATATTATAAACTATAATAATATATTTTCTCGTCCCAGGGCTATATGAGCGGTGGCGCTGGATACGTGTTGAGCAGAGAAGCATTGGACAGGTTCGTCAACAAGGGTCTGCCGTCGCCGCATCTCTGCAAAGCGAGCGATCATGGGGCCGAAGACGCTGAAATGGGTATATTTATGTTAATATGCGATAGGGTAGGCAGCTACGGGGAGTGATGATATACGTGAAGTCGCTGGCGGTGGATGGATCCGAAGAGCTGAAGATGAATCTCAGAGGCATGCTGTTAGAGAGGCCTATCCAGCAGTGGACGGGAACAGGCAGATGATAATGATGATGTTCATGATAACGGTAGGCAGAGGCTATGTATTTCCACCGGCCACCGTTCTGATAAACATTTTTTGTCTTTTGTTTTTTATCATAGTTGTCATAGAAGCGAAAACATTATAGCCTTTCTTGACGTTGCGTACTTTGAAAAAGTACATATGTTTTTACATTATGAGTGGTTTTAGTTTTCACTTGTACCAGCTATTCTGTAAATGTACCATCGCTTCTATATGTCGCAAAGCATTATTTCAATGTGATGGCATGTAGTAACGTAGATATGATATAAATAACTCAATCTAAGATGAGATGCTGTAAGGGGTTCCAACCACCATCTCAGGAGCCCAAGTCAACCTCACCTGCACGTGGTGCACCCTGCTATAACAGACG
>DWDT01004787.1:0-10930 GCA_018245595.1 Microceris scylla
ATGTATCAAGTTCAATACTGACTAATAGATATCTATACGAATACGTATAAATATAAGTTCGAAAAATATATTTTTGGAGCGATAAGTAAAATCTTTATATATAAAAATGAATGTTTGTATGAACTCAAAAACTACTGTACCGATATTATGAAAATTGGTATATACTATAATAGGTATATGTATTTGTATGTTGGCGTAGCAACGCGCGCCGGGTACAGCTAGTTATTAATATTTGTAAAGAAATTGACGTTTGTTTTTTAATTTGAAAGAGTAACATCGCACCCCAAAATAACCGTTTTGTTTAATAAATATTACATTGCCTATTTGCTTTATCATACTTCTTAATCTTTACTACAGTGCTTTATTATTACTTTACTTTTATTTGTGTAACTCCGTTCTGATTGTGGACACCTACACCAACTGCTTTAAGCTTCACCCTTGATGATAGACGCACGGGGTTCACAATTAGCGAAGGAGACATGGCATCTTATTAACTGCATATCATCCACAGGGTCCAAGTTTGGAGTTGAAAGTTGATTAAACATCTGGAACCCAACTTGAAGGGCTACGTTCCGGCACATAATTGGAACCACCACTTAAAGAGCTGCATTCTGGCACACCCTACAACACGCCGAGTCCTAGCCTCTAGCTGAGGGGCCTGCACCAGCGTCTTCACCGTTAGGGGAGTACCGGACTGCGACGGCAAACTAGATCGAGCCAACGATCCTATCCACTACCCTAGCTCGTTTTTTTCCTCATAATAAATTTCTTTCAAAGGCCGGTACGAATGGTTTTTTATTTTAAAACACCCATAACTGTAGCAACCCCCCCCAACCCGCACTTGGCCAGCGTGTCAGACTATGGCCTTAACCCTCGTAATATGAGAGGAGACCCGTATTCCAACAGTGGAATTGTAATGGGTTGAAGAAAAAAAAAAAAAAATGTTAAGAAAAACAGCAATCCAAGAACTCAATTGGTATTGCCCATTTGTATTTATAAACTTGGTCCTGAATTTACCATAATATCATCATCATTTACATATTCTAAACATAGCTCGTTTTGAAAACAATAACACTACAGAAGCCAAAACGTTTCAACCGTACCCAGTCTCCCCTATATTAAAACCGTTCACGCTGAAACTACGATATTAATTGATCGCGTGTTTGAACCGTTTATTAGATTGAACAAATCGTTCTTTAAACGCCTGAACGTCACCTCTATACGTCCTTTCAATGGCTTACCTAATATTTATTAGTAAACACATATGGTAAAGAATCGACTATAGTGCTTACGTCATTGGACAATTTACTAGTCACCAGGAATCGATTAACTGAGGTGTGACAAAGCTGAAAATGCGAATCAACGCTTTGATTAGACTCGGATTTGTCTATTTTAATGCAGATGGGTAAAAAATAGTATAAGCATTATAATTTCAGGTGAATCACATTAAGTTTGGGTACATTTAGGTAATTGGTTTCAGTACAGTTTCAATCAATATTTGCGATTTCACAAAATAAGCTTTATGATCTTAGTCCTTTATATGAAAGCTCTCGATTATTTTAGAAGTAATTAAAAGGCATACTGTCACCAATGTTCTTTCTTAAGTCTTATGCTATCTTCACATTACATTTCATCACAATCGCCACAGCAATTTGAACGTAGCAACATAGGTGATAATATTATATGTAGCTTTCGTATATCTACATAAATAATATAATTTTTAAATGAATTTATATTAAAAATTTGTACAGATTTATAATAATACCGATATTAAATACAAGAGTTTGGTGCTCTCTGCCTACATCACTCGGGCCCTGGCATGACGCTATAATAATAATAATTTATAATTCAAGAACACAAAACATACGGCGTTGGTATTTATATTTTGAGGGTAGCCGCTTATAATCGTGTAAGAACTTTCGAGAAGCATTGGCGATGACAGAATATGATACTCTACATTGCGTCCCTTTTGTGTTGGCTAATAGAATCCAAACGTGTTACCTGAAACGCTCTATTCATAGGAAAGATACGGCTCGCCTCGTGCGGCATTATGTACCTTATTATGTAAATGTAAACATAATATCCACGAGGTTGTTTCTATTTACACGAGGAAAATCGAGATCGCCCACGATCATATCGATCATAAATGTCAATGAACTGTTGACTTATCATTTCTTGTGATCGACTAGGTATATGCCACGTGTGTACATGGCCTTATTTTCTTGAAATTAACTAGGTTTCTTATAAAAAAGATACAGGTTTTATTTATCGTGTTTGCTGGAAAGTAGAATTAAATAAAATTAACATCAATGTTTGAACGATTCTTTATTTATTTTTTTATTTCGACCCTTTTATCAATTCGTTGTTGGAATATAGATCTCTTCTCGTATTCAGAGGGTTGAGGTCATAGCCAACAGTTTAAACAACCAAAATCAGCGATTCGTCTCATGCCAATGTGAGTTGGTACACCGTACCTATGCTGATTTAATCAGATAATATTGCTAACTGAATCAGTGTACTAATTAAAAGAAAGAACCTATTCCACAGGTCACACGACAGAAATTAGGGTAGTGTTTAAAATTAACTAAAACAACTGAGCATCGGAAACACTCGAACCACCAAGTACTCGTAAGTTAACTTTTGCATGAGAAGGCACAATTAATTTTAATATAAATTATAATGGTTACGTATGCCTATTACAATTTGTAATACAAGACTACTTTTAAATTTAATAGCGTTATTATTGTTAATTCATACTAATATGATAAATGCGAAAGTAACTTTGTCTGTCTGTCTGTCTTTGACGTCATCACGGCCAAACCGCTGAACCGATTGTGATGAAATTTCATATAGAGATATTTAAGGGTCTTGGGATGAATATAGGCTAGCTTTTTGCCTATTTTTGTTATAGTTTTTCCAGGAATTTCATCGTTTTAGGGAAACGTCACCAAAAATGGGCTTTCTGAACGCTTACATGGCGTGCACTGGCTCAATCTTATGAGATACATAAAACAATGCTCTACAAAAACATGGTTCTTTAAAAAACCTATAAAAAAATCCGCGATGGTTTAAAAAACCTATAAAAAAATCCACGATGGTATGTTTATCTCTTGATATTGAGCCACAATGACCATTTTCGTATATTTAATGTAATCGTAATGTTGTGTTAATTGTCTAATTGAATCAGCCAATATTCCAAATCTCCGCGGACGAAGTGCCGGGTCAAATCTAGTTTACTATACTATAATACCAGGACACTTTTGGGGTAGGCAGAAAAACAAGTGCAGGCAACACGACACATTAACGACATCACGTAAGCAATGTTCTTCTTTATTAGATATTAGATTTCTTATCAATAGATTAGATTTGAGTTCTGGTTCCTTCCTCCCTCAGCCCTCCTCAACACTATCCCATTCTAATACTGCCTGGCAGACGTTACATAAGACTCTGCAATTTATGTTTTTTCGTGAATCTGTTGATCTCCATATCCATTACTAAGACAACATATTATACTATAACACTTATTTAATATAGTGAACGAAAAATATTATTGATCAATCAGTTCGAAACAGTTTCTCTGACAAAAAACTAATCCGTCCTAAGGGACGGGTGGTTGTCCATGCAGGCGGAGATAAACACATCAGCGTCCGAATAAGCCGCGCTGTCACCCGGGTTGTTACAAGGATAGTTACCCGGATTTAGTCGTATTTGTTTTATGTAAGTCAATATATTGAGAAAAGCAAAATGTTTTTGTGTAAAATAAGATTGAAGTTTTAGATTAGAAGAAAATAAATCCAACTGACGTCTAGATCATTCTATTTTGTGATTAGTATAGTTATAATTTTAAGTCGAACTCGATAAATTACATAAAATGTAATAGAATAGAGTAACGTAACTTCACTCCTGTAATCCCCGAAGAGGAAGGCAGAGGAATGCAGAATACTCCCGTTTCATCGGTTACGTTTACGTCCCACTATGGAATAGGTGGTAAGCCTATTGCCATGCATCGGGCACATATCCAGACTCCAAACAACTACTAGAAAATGTAATAAAATAGTGCTATATTTATTTATGTTTGTGTTCCATTAAAAAAAAACGTGTTATGTGAACATTGCATTAAGTCATACATTTTTTTAATTTCAAACTTTTAGCATAGATCTTTGGTAAGGATATGCTCATATTAGAAAAACGAGATTAAGTCATATTTTTTAAATTTCACTGTTAAATATCTTACACACTTAAAATAACAATCATTATGATTAAACAATTAATAATTCTAATTGATCCAACTGGAGACGTCGGCTTTAGCTTTGATTAATAATTCATAATAACTCTTTGAATTTATGGACAAGAATTATTTAATACAATTATTCCTTATTGTACGTTAAAGATAGTAAAACTAATACAATATAACAATGGCTGTGACGGTGAATGAAAACGCCGTGAAGAAATCTGCCCACCTTAGAGTTCCCCATAATGTTCTCTAAAGCGTCTGAAGTCTGTCAACCCGCACATGCCGGCTGAGGCCTTAAACCGAGTCATTCTGTGAGAACAGTTTCCACCAGAGGAACGTAAAATGAACGATGGATATACTCGTAATATCCTTAAAACTACATATCGATTCATATACATAAGTCACAAAGTTAAATAATCAGAATACACACGCAACCAACACATTAATGTCAAATTACCCTTAAGTAACAACTTTAAAACATGATTATGCATCGATCTACGAACAAGGTTACGGCCACTTGTTGTACTTTTGTAACACCGTTTTAATAACACGTTTAAAAATGTATAAACGGTGGCGGTCCATGTTAACAGTGGAGCGATAAAAACGTTGATTAGTATTGTAATGATTCTTTTATAAAATATGTTGAAAATTATATCTAACGAAACATCACGCCTGTTATCCCCGAAGGGGTAGGTAGAGGAGTGCAGTACACTCTCACGTTTCACCAGTTACGTTTAAGACCCATGGGCAAAGATCCAGACTCCGATTCACTATTAGAAGTTTTAAATCAGAAAACTCCAATAGTATCCAACCAGGGATTTGCAACCAGGACCTGCTGATCGGTAGTTGCGCTTACAACCACTCGATCAACGAGGCAGTCTATATTGTGAATGTCCATATTGTGAAGTGAAAATTATATTTATTACATTTATTTATTGTTAATTAGCATAATTAAAAAAAATACATTAATTAACAATTGTTATATTGTATTAGTTGAATCAATAAGTCCAAAAATTAGTCATTAAAATAGAAGACAATTACACATATGTATGTATACCATAATATATAAGAGCTTAGTAATCAGAAGTTAACTAAATCAAAAGACAGACTGGAACAAAAACTTAAGCATACATTTTAAAAGTTTTCTCCATTTGTCGGCACATAAGTCAAAATTAGAGACTCATTATATTTGACTACTTCGTTAGTCCAGTGGTTGTAAGCGCAAACGTTGACAGATAGGTCCTTAGTTCGATCATGGTGTCGCACAAAGTATTGTTGAGTTTTTCTAACTTTAAATTTCCAGTAGCAGCACGGGTTCGGGATTGGACTCCGTATTTTGTCAATAGCCTAATCACTTGTAACATGGGATGTGGAACATCTAGTAAGGAGTGGGGGTACTACACTCCTATCTCCTAACCCTTCGAGGCAATACAGACGTGATATTATGTTACAATTATCGGGAGTTGTTTGGCGCCGTCATTAAATGGGCGTTTGTTTTTGATACTTTGATGATCCGTTGAACAACATTTTGTCGAATATTTCAGCGTCAGTACAACCGCTACTCCTATTTCAGTTTTAAAGGTCAAAGTTAAAACTAAACGCGACCTTTAAACTGTCACGTAGAGAACATTCCAGATTTAGTTCCGTTTAATAATATTTGCAGTCTGTTCAGCTGTGCTCTCTCACTGGGCTGTATATTTTCAGAGACACACTCGAGTGTCTATTAGAAATATTATATTGAGTTCTGAATGCTTGGAAAATTGGATTAAAAAGTGTTAATTATAACTAAGAAATAGAAAAATACATGATATACGGCGGCCTCTGCGTGACCACGTGCGATGTGCGTGATAAAAGTTCAAAGATCCCTTAGATTCTAGATTATTTTAAACTATAATTAAATTGAAGAGACGACGTTGCCCCGATCTACCAAGATTCCAACAAATCGCGCGCGAAGCCCCATAAATCGCTATTAGGAGTTCTTTCAATACGCGTTTCAATAAACGAAACAGATTTGTTTATATATACCGCTCTCTTTTTAATTCTAGTAAATAATAATTGAGCCATTGATCATTCCACTGTTGGAATATGATTCTCCTCTTATATTGAGAGGCTTAAGGCCATAGTCTACCACTCTAGGAAAGTGCGGGTTGGCAGACTTCACAAATCTTAGAATTTTTCTTTTATAAATTTTACGTAAGGTGTGCAGGTTTCCTCACGATGTTTTCCTTCACCGTTACCTAGTGATATTTAAAATTAAAACGCACTTTTGTAAATACGTAGGTGCGTGCCATGGATGTGAACCTAGCAACTCGGTGTGAGAGGCTAAATTTTTAACCACTAGGCCATCACGGCTTTGTACTAGGGTATTAATGCTTGTACTAGGTTAAAATTTTTACTATAAATCATGTCGCTATTCACAAAGTTACAAGCGCTCATATAAAGAATAATTGAGGAATTGATGTTTAATGAACTGATAAAATAATATTCAACACCTGTATTTAATAATATACTCATTAACTAATATCGCGTAAAACTTATTCGAAATTCTATTAAAGAGTAACTATGGGTTTTAGAATCTGATAGTTTTAATAAAAAAAAATATTTTTAACAAATGCAATCAATCAGGCAGGTAGAAGGGTTATGCAAAATATATTTGCTTTTTAAATGATATGAGTAACGAGCGAAAAGTAGTAGATGCGGGAGATCTTTACTGTGTTTGGATGTTTGCAATATACTTGAAACAGCATTAAAAAAATAAGCCTATCATTGTTAGTTAGTTCATTTAATATTAGCCGTTAATAAGACTATTAGTTCATTAATACTACTTATTAACATGGTAGGGACAGAAGTATTGGTAACTGAAGTCGTATCAGTACATATTAGAATAAGTGCAATTAATAATAATAATTTTGTGGGAGTGTACTACATTCTGCCTATCCCTTCGGGGATTATAAACATGATGTTACGTTTTAATAATAAGATGCTAATTCTGATAATTAATATGGTTGCTTCTAATATACCTAAATGTGCTTCAATAAACTTGCTTAAAGTTTAATTTGTTTTGCGAGTAACAATAACTGCTTCACGATAAACATAACCTAATTGATGGTATATACTGCCCCAGGTGAATAAATACATATTCAATTACTCTCTTACCTTTGCCCTTAGAACTGAGATAGTTGTATATACATACGAGTATATACTCATGGACCGGTAACCTCATACATCAAACCGAAACACAAATTATTTTAACAAAAAATACTTCCCAGAAGAAACAGAATTACTGCTGGTTTTAGCCCGGACGAATATACATACATTTTTTTTTTTTTTTCACCCCATTACAGTTCCACTGTTGGAATACGGGTCTCCTCTCATATTGAGAGGGTTAAGGCCATAGTCTGCCACGCTGGCCAAGTGCTTTACTTACTCGTATTTAAGAGGATATTAGAGTAGGTATATTTATTTAGCCAAGGTTTTTCTCGATACGTACTATGTAGAATAATAGAAGGCAAAACTGCACAGTCACTATCTAGTAGGAATTATTTATAACATTATAAGCGTTTTAGATATTTAAAGTCTCGGTCTCTGTAACAGTAAAAGAAAATTTCGTGAGGAAATTTGCCCCGTAAATCTGTAGCGCTTCATATTGCTCTCTAATGTATGCTGCATCTGTCGACCCTCACTTGACTAGCATGGCATATTATGGACTTATGGCACTAACACGCCAATTTTAATAGGAGACTCGTGTCGTGTTGATAATCAAACATCATAAAAATGGCTAGGTAAAATTATGTCAAACTTAATACAGTGATAATCTTACGTGGAAATCATAAAATTGCCTGTGATAAAATAATATTTAATTTTATTTCGGTAATCGTGCTAAACATCTATGTACTTACCATACTTGTTATCATTAACCAAATGGCACATCGCACGATGGTAATCCTTCGATAATACAGGTCTTAGCCGTGCAATAAATGAAAGCTTATCTTATAAAATAATTTACAAACACGACCGACGTACGTATCTGTTTTATTGCTTTTTTTCTTACCATTTAATAGCTAATTTCGGATTTAAGTAATCGTCAACTCTAACTGTATGCATTTCGAGTCTTATTAGGTATATATGTAGGTAAGTACGTCAAAAAACCATTGCATACTTTGATTTTTTTCATTACGTGGCATTGTAGAGTTAATTGCAACAGATTTGTCGGTCGATTGGTTGACGGACTTGACCTCTAAGCTGGGGATTGCGGGTTTGATTCACACCCGGTACAAATATATGTATAATTAGAACAACAACTTGTTCTTTGCCTAGATGTAGAATGGCTTGATAAAGTTAAAGGCTGTAGTGTATAAGGGATAGAAAAATGTACGGGTATTAATGTACAGAACACTGGTATTAGTCGAACGTCTCCTACGGAAAATTCAACTGTAGTCACGAGGCATACATACTCCTCTGCCTACTTCTTCGGGGATTACAGGCGTGAAATTACGTTTACGTTTTATTTCTGTAAAAAACGCGTTATCTGGCATAAAAAATTTAGACATTTTCAAAGTTATCGATACTCCGTTTTTACATTTTTAAATAAAAAGTTTTGATCTTTAAATTTGCTATTTCTGAATCTTCATCATTTTTTTTTATTATGTGTTTAACTAAATGTAGTTAACTCGATCTTTTAAAATATTGATTAGTATTTAATAAACTCATAGGGAAAGCATAATGGGAATATTTACCGTATCAGAGCTTAATTAAGTAAAGCTACTTCCATTTTGAAAATATGACGTCATTTGATAAAATCTTTCATCAGTGGCTGAATGTGTTTTTGGAAATTTATCAAGACCGTACAAAACAGTATGTAAACGGTAACCATCGTGTTGTCTAATAAAATTTAAAATATTTTCCTTTTTTAGGCTTATGTAGACCGGAAGAAAAAAGCCGTCGGAAAAACTCCCGGCACTCATTTTTTTTTAAAAAGACAGTTATACGAGTTAATAAAATTTGCCTCGAAACTTTTTGACCATTTTTTATATTTTCATAGTTTTCTACTCATATCTATTTGAAACAAACAATCCTTGGCCCGATTTTATTGTATAGAAAATAAAACTTATTTTAAATATATGAGTATTCAACGTACATAACGTATTTTCAAACAGTGATTTGAAATGACTGATAACTGGTAAAAAAAATATATTTTTATTTTACTAATTTTTTTCTGTCAATTACTATAAACTTTCTTAAAAATACAAATTATCAACATGGCAATAAGAACTGGATACTTGTTATATAATTTCGATAATAACGCAACCGAGAGGAACGCATTGCAATAATATTGTTAAGTCATATTGCACAACCTGATTTAGCATAGGCAATTTGTTCATTTACCGGTTGGGTGCTGAGAGTATGACATTGGCGGAACGGTTTTAAGCCAGTTGATTAAATATTTGAATAGTCAAAGAGTTTATTAACGAATGTTTCTATTTGTATCAAAAATTGCTAATTACATGCTAACCCCAAATGCACAGTCCTGTATAAAATTGGAGGGGATAAAAATATGACAGTTGCACTACCTGTCATCAAAGACTATTGCGTTTGTGTTCGTAATATGCATGTAAGAAGCTAAGGATAATAATTTAAAAAAAATAAAAAAAAACTTCAAAGGTGTGTGAAGTCTGCCAACCCGCACTTGGCCAGCGTGGCAGACTATGGCCTTAACCCTTTCAATATGAGAGAAGACCCATCCATATTCCAATATTGGAATTATAATGGGTCGATTATTGTTTTTTGTTTTTTTTTTTAGTTAAGGATAACACTAATTTGTTCTATACTGCACCTGTTACTGAGTGATCACCCGCGAACATTTTGTTACGATAACTAGCGCTTCATGACCTCTAACAAAACTTACTCCACATATACATATACTTGGATGTGGGAGATCCATGGTGAAATTTAAAAAAAAAAGTACTATTACGCCTGTAATCCCCGAAGGGGTATGCAGAAGAGTGTAGTACACCCCCACCTTTCACCAGTTATGTTTACGTCCTATAGGTGGTGAGCATAATGGCAAAATGACTATATTTACAATTTTTTTATTTTATACTGAAATACATGTAACATTTATAAACACCTGTTAAACTGATTTTTACGACAGTGGATAATAAACATCGCCTAGATCCAACATATAGCTGAACTCTTTTCGGTTTCGTGTCATATTGATACATTTATAGTTAAATCGAATAAAACAATTAACTGCTTCTAAAAATACCGTGTAAAAAGCAAACATACCTAGAGTGTCTATGAATGCATCCAAATTCTCGTCTCTGTCGTGTTGGTACGTCTTGCCAATAAACGCCATTGTAGTCGTATTGATCGTCTTACAAGTCACGGAATATCAAAGTACATTAAAATGAAATACAAACCACTACTCCTTATATTGCCCAATATTGCGTAAGCATCTGATAAATAGATTATAAGTTATCATGATTCCTCGAGCAGTTAAAAGAATTCATGTAATTTTTTAGGCATATTTTACAGCTAGTATTTATACTACATTAATACTACATACATTTATTACTACTACATTTATATATTATACATAACGACAATACATTTTGCAATAAATTTTTTTTTTCAACCCATTACAATTCCACTGCTGGAATACGGGTCTCCTCTCATATTGAGAAGGTTAAGGCCATA
>DWDT01004788.1:0-10929 GCA_018245595.1 Microceris scylla
GTGAGGAAACCTGCACACCTTAGAATTTATAAAAAAAAAAAAATATTTTCTAAGGTGTGTGAAGTCTGCCAACCCGCTTGGCCAGCGTGGCAGACTATGGCCTTAACCCTCTTAATATGAGAGGAGACCCGTATTCCAACAGTGTAATTGTAGTGGGTTGAAAAAAAAAATTATACAATAGGCGGACTTAACGTTTATCGACGTTCTCTACAAGTCACCCTTTCATTATTAAGGTACCAAAAACTGATTTTGAATTTGAACTTAAGGACGCCCATACTACAAATATTCATACAAACGCGGCTATAATTTTCTCGTATACTAGGACCTTAGTGCGTTTAGCACGTGCAGCTACTAAGATAATAACAAAAAAAAAGACCAAACCACGGATTAATACGTAAGATAAAAGATAATGATTTGTTTCTTTTAATCAGTATTTTCATAGTTCTAGTGAACTTCCTACTGATATTTGTTAATACAATGTCGCATATCAATTTACTTGGAAATTAAAATTAGTAATTTAAATTTTATAACAGTAATTTAGTGTGGCAAATACTATTTTAAATCGTAATTTCAAGTGATTTACGTACTTTGATTTCTTCAATAACAACCGGGTTACGGAAATTCAAGTCTGGTTGCGCTTCGCTGAATTGATGCAGGTAGTATTGGTCTCTTGTCGGCGAATAAGACCAGGCGCTTTTCCGGAAAACGCTTATCTGCAATAATAAATAATCAATGATTGTTATAATAATATTCGTAATTACTAAGATTGTATTTATGGAAAGTTTATGAATTATTGTACAGCCTAACAGTGATAGTAAATGTACTTTGGTAAGCAGACAGAGTATAACTATAGATATTTAAGTATACTATATAGATATATAGATTTTTTTACCTAACCCAGTGCATATCTATACTCATAACACAAATATATGATCCGGGTGGGTAACGATCCCACAACTCTCGACTAAGCTGACAAGATCACTAAATACTTATGAGCCAAAAGACCGATTGCGGGCAAAGTCAATGTCGTAGCTAAAGATTGATGCTTAATGATTGCTAAATCTGCCATTCAATTAAGATTAGAAGATATGGATTGCATATTATGGACCCAATAGTTAAGAACCCACAAGTTAAATGGCGAATTACAATTATCTGTAATTATTAGCTGTCGATTTGACAAATCAACAGTTTTATTAATTCTAGTTAAATGTCTAATTAATTAAAAATTCCAGTACGCTCACCACCGGTTCCATAGTGGGACATAAACGTAACTGGTGAAACTTGGGAATGAACTCGACTCCACTGTCTACTTCTTTGAGAATTGCTGACCTGAGTTTACGTTATTTTTACTTTAGTTTTTAGTGTAGTTTTAGTCCCTTATGACAATAATTATTATTATATTAAAGATGTATCCATTACTATGGTACACCTATTTAAAAATACTAAAATAAAATGAAACTTCATTTAGCTGAGTGCTTCAGCCAACTAAAGATTTTATTTATGAAAAGCAAACAATATGAATAACCTTTCGTAGTAATACACTTTGATGATTCTGTAGTTTATTCAGTATAAATTGAAACTAAAACAGCATTCGCTCTTCAGCTTATAAAAACCTAAAACTACGAATTTGGACATTTTTGCAAAAAAAAAAATTTCTATGCTACACCGCCTAAAATAACAGAAGTGGAAGAAAATATAGACAGCAAGGAATATGAAATGATTCATTTCAATGATTGTATTACCCAGTTATTTGGAGGTTGTCTGTTCCCTCGGCTATCTAAATGCCCGCTTTCCCAGATATACCAGTCGTTATAATATTCATCTTTGTTAGCCGACCTAATGAACCATTCGCTCTCGTTGCTCGTATGATTGGGTGCGTAATCTAATACTATCTTGATATCTGCAATATAAAAAGAACCTTGAGAATAACAGTAATACCTAAACAGTTTATGTAAAGATTATTGCAAAAGATTCTGAATAAAACAATGGAAATGACACAAAAATAAATCAAATAAGATTTAAAATTCATCATTTAAAATGAACTATATTTATTCGTAAATAAAAACAAACAAATAACTCAGCGAGAAACATGTAACTCAGTTCTAGTTCAAAGAAACGGAGTTAAAGATGAGAAATTTTGATAATTCGCTAGAAACCAATGCATAAATTTACATAACGGTTTGACTCATGAATAATGAGAGACTTACTCAGTTCATTCGCCTTGGCGAGGAGCTGCTCAAGGTCTTCAGCAGTGCCGTACTCTGGCTGGATCGCGAAGAAGTCCGAGATATCGTAACCGTAATCTTGCATGGGTGATTTGAAGATAGGAGACAACAAAGCAGCATCGACTCCGAGCTCTTTTAAATATTCTAGCCTCGACGTTATCCCTGTAAACAGTAAAATTTAATTTTCTCCCTTCGTCAATCATTTTAAATTGATATTAAATCCATTCAATATCACTTGATATATGGTTGAAGGAAAATGTCGTAACTAGCCCGTTATACTGGCCATAATATGTACATAGCCTTAACATATGTGCAGTTTAAACGTTCACTTTAACGACGTAATATGTTATGACCTTAACTATTTTCATTTTAAGAGAAGATTCTTAATGGTAGAATTTTACAATAGATGATGGTTATAGGTTTGTTTTTAAAATGCCATTTCGTTCAATCCTATTTTTCTGTTACAGTATTTTTAATCTCTTCGTAATAAGCTGGATGAGCAATGACTTACATGGTTCTTAACTGAAATCTAGAAATGTAAACGACGTGAAAAAGTCACAATTATTTAATTTCAGTAAAGCAATCACGCTTTATCACTTTACTACTTTCACGTTTGACTTCAAAGTTTCTATTAATTGTCTCACCATTAATATCTCCAACTCCGTCACCATCGCTGTCCATAAAAGACCTTGTGTAAATCTGATAGAAAACGGCCGTCTCCCACCAATCCAATTTCAAATTAACATTTTCAAATCTCGCATTGACACTTGCTGATATGAAGACGAGTAGAAAAAATCGCCACATTTCTGGAAAGCCGCCGGAAGCTAATTTATGATCTTTATTAAGAATAAGGGTAACATGACATTCAAAATTGCTTTCAGATCCATTGCTGATCGTGGCTAGACATTTATTTTGGACACCTAAATTTAAAATGATACATATATGGCAATATAAATATATCATAATAAAAAGCGGTTGCCATGAAATAATAAAACATGGATGCGATTGTAAAGTTTAATGCATTACATGTACTCTAAAACTAAAAGATATATTTCTTTAAATAAAATGTTAAATCGGAGATTATTACTTAGAAATCTTAAGCGTGCAGTAGATACGAAAAGCAATAAAAAACTTAGTTTTTGCCTTACAAAAATTAGTAAGGAAAGTCCATTTTTTATATAACTATTTAATGTAGCAATACTTACCAAACTCTTAAAATCTCTATCACGTATTCACTATGTTACATGTATGTATGTACACAATGTATATTAAATTTCACATGCACTTTACTCTGTAAGTCATAAAAAACTTTGAAAACTATTAAGACACTTCTAAAGGTTTTCACCGTTCCATACAAAAGAAGCGTCGTTCATTTAAAGCTAATGAATGAGAAATACTGAACGTTCCTTGCTCTTATATCATCGGTCAGTTATAATTGTTTGAAAACATTTAACTCTTGTTATAAAACTCTATTCTATTTCTTTCAGCGTTTATTAAACACCAAACGTACTCTATTTTCTGTTTCATTGTGAAGTCATAATGATCTGTGTTTAACTAAATAATAGTGTCTATCTCATTATTATTTATAGTTAAGATCAATTGCAGAATTTTGGGTTCATATCATATTAATTTAAAATGTTTTTATAAACCATAATTCGTGGCTTCTGCGTTTCTCAACGTTATTTTTTAAAACTTTATTAACCTTATATTGAATGAAAATATCGCAATAATCTTTTTTAGTTGAGACTCAAGCAATAAACCTTAGACTACTTAACTGAAATCTATCTAGCAATTTTTCACTTCACAAGTGAAGCGTGCACAACACCAGACCCTCTATAACTCTAAAGATAACTCTGTCTGATTATAAATGTACCAGCTTAACTCACGTGCGTTTTTCGTGATGGCGCGACTAATTTCGGATCTGTACAAAGTCCTTCCTCTTCAGCTCCCTGCGTTTGAAGCGAGATCGCGGCGGAGTCTCCGCCGGAGTCCGCATGTGTCTAAATACTCACGAAACATTTAATAGTAAAATAATTGTGTCTATATAAGTCAGTGACGTTTTATTTTAAATAGCTGAATCAGTGTTGCAAACGCTTTGTATGGAGATAGATTGAAATTCATGAAAGACCCTTGGCTACTCAAATTATTTCATAAACTCAACCGTAAAAAGGGTAAAGGGATGAAAGGTCATATGAATAGCATTTAGGCTTTCACGCCAACTTAGTCAAAGGTAAATGCTTGTATCATAGGAAGCCAAAAGCAAATACTTGTATCATCTATGAGATTGAACGTTAAAATGATTGATATATTTCAAAATGCCCTGCTGCCTACCGGTAGCAGCGTAGGCCATGCAAAATGTCATCCTCTGCTATCCCCAACCAAGATGCCTAGCGTGATAATCATGGGCAAAACTCCTCAAGAAAGGCCTATGTCCTAAAGAAAGGCCTATATACTCATATATTTTAAGTGTCCTTCAAAATGTTTAATAGTGGGTATTTTGTCCTTTTAAAAACTTTCAAACAATATTACATATAACACTCATAAATAACAAGACCTGTCATTTCTTTTCAGGTAAGTTTGCTGTAAAAAATCCTGTGCGTATATTTTTAGCCAACTGAAAAAGTATTGTCAGTGTAAAAAATTACAAAATCTGGTAGACGTAGATAAATGGCGCAAAGGTCAGAAGTACAGACAGTTTATCAAATAGAAATGATATCGAAAATTTCATATATCTACCCATTTTGTCTAGACTCAAGATCTTTTTAGAAGCCCTCTAACATGTTTTATATTTCATGTGACGACTACATTGATACAAAATGGTACTTCAGGGGGAAGTACTCGTATATATTGTCCAAATCACTCATAACAATAAACCTGTGCCCAGTAGTGGGACGTAAGAAGGATAGCCACCAAAGCTATTGTATGAAAGGAAGTAGCAGTACATTAGATTGATCTCTCACCCTTTCCGGGAACAACAGAGTCTGGTACAAACTCACTATCATTAATAATTTTTGTATATTCTCAAACACAAATTTCATATTTTCATAAGTCTATGTATGTAACAAGCATACTTAGTCTACCAACCCGGATTTGACCTGCGTAACAGACTACGGCCTTAACCCTCTCATGCTGAGAGGAGACATGTTCAAATAGTGGAATGAAGGAAAAAGATTCGATAAAAAAACACAAATGGTAATATTTTCGTAAGCATGACTGGACTAAAAGTTCTTTATAACAACTCTTAGTCGTTCTTCAGAAGGTCAATCGCTTTAATACAACATAATTCTCAGAAATAATAATTGTGATAAGAAATATCGTAAGTTTTTGTGACGAAGAAATATTAAAATGAGTTATAACAAGAGATTAAAGTTACTTGTTATCAGATTTCGATTTAAACTTTAACGCGGTAAATGAGATTAGATATCGAACGTTAAACGTTAGGATAAAATTTGTTGTGGACATTTCGTGCGCATTATGGATCGATCGAGCAATCGAAAATAAATCTTTGACTAGTTACTTAAGTTGTTAATCATCAAAGATTTAAAACTTAAGTAACTAATCGAATTAAAGGTTTTTGATATCTATCAAAATGAAAGTTTGAATTTTCATAAACAGAATTAATAGCATTGACTAACACAAATAAATATATTATGTAAAATTTCACTTTTCACACATTTAATTATTATTATTATTATATAAATCTTTATTTTTAAGAGCAATTTCATAAGCAGGTATTGGAATATATTTTTGTCAACTTACATATTTACCTACGAGCAGACTTTAAGCATTGTTTACATATATTACTATAATAAACAAATGCTCACGCGAGTCAAATTTCGTTATGTTTTTGTGTAAAACATATTCATAAGTGTAGAAAGTTCTTCAGTGAATAAAAAACATCTAAGGAAATATTATCTACAAGCACAAAATTAGCCTCAGAACCAACATGAGACGTGAATGATGAAATATATTCTGTCAGACACAAAGAAAAAATTCCATTTTAAGTAAACAAACTCTAGATGGAATCGCTGTTGCTGTTGTTGTAATGCCTTTCGTTTCAAACTAAAAAAAGTGCGATTTTTTAAGAAAAGTCCTCTATCTGGGCCATATCATTAACGTAACCGGAATAAAAATAAATCTCACAAGAACAAAAGCCTTTACAGGTCTTCCTATTCCTCAGTGATCAAGGATATCAAGAGGTCTCTTGGCTTGGTACTATGTGACTAAAGAATTATAAATAATTTCACAAAATTCGCAAAGTCCTTGACATTATTTCTAACAAAGACGTCCTTGTCTATAGATGAACGAACAACGACTCTTTTTGGTTTACTGAAAAACTTAATCGTTTGAGCCTCACAATAATTCTTCCTTTGATATGAGGCTTCGAATTGTGGCACTTTTTAGTGTCCTATGCCTTTCCCATTCTCTGTCTCAAGATTCCGCTTGCCATATTTGCCCATTACATAAATCTATTTATCTGCCCATCAATGCAGTTATCTGTGAACCAGACTGTTGTATCAGAGGCAGTAAGTTCGATTTCCACCCAGAATGAATATTTGTGTAATGATCACCAGTAGGTATCTGTTCTGTGTTTGGGTACAAAATATCTATATAATTATACACATACATTCATCTTTGTAAGTATATATTCATCATATACGTGTACATGTAGTTTTTAAGCCTTTGGTTACTATAAGACAAGCTCTCTTGATGCTTACTTTTGTATCAGATAGCCGTGTGTGGAGGTGGCCCGAGATATTATATATCCGGTGAAACCGGTTTTTGGAAACAGACCTTACAATTCATGGTAATATTTCGATGATTCGCCATCCGGTCCCCTAACACTCGTTTTACCTATTTAAAGCTGACACCGACGACTTTACTCACGCCTATTCGAAACAAGGCTTACTGTCAAACGAAAGTTATCGACTTATTCGAAGTTGCCCACAAATATAATTACTATTTTCCCTACGTTTTTATGTCTATTATGATGTCAGAATGTCAAAAAGTCTTTCGACTCCTTATGTTACGATAGGATCAAAATATTTTTATTTAATATCACGTTTAATAGATAATAGCGTAAAAAAATGTTCGGTAAGTTTTGAGTTTTCAAATTTATTGCAACCAAAATCCATTTAAAATAATGTTTACAAAATGAAATAATTAATGAAATCAAATATCTTCAAAATAATTACTGTCATGAATTCTTACAACGAGACTTTAATTAAAATTATACTAAAATCGCTTGATGTTGAACTAATTTCTCAAGAGAGATGTGTCATAAATATACTATGGATTAGACTCTCTAATGTTCATGAAATTTTGAATAGTCTAGAAACATCGTTACTTATCTGGCCCGTTCGATTAGAGGACATCAGTAATACTATTTAATTCAGCAAACGGAATATTTAATAGAGTTCTCTGATAATTACCGATACGTACCCAGCTATAGGTAGCTACTGATAATAATATTTTTAAATATAATGCAATATTCTATTTTCTGATTCAGATAATGTATTAGTACGGTCATTGTTGATAAAAAGAAATACACACTAATTCTAAAAATATCACTACTTGTAAATAATTACCGCAAATACGTAATGATAGTAGGATTTGTTTGGAGAAATTAGAGCAGTGAGAAGTATGTGAGATGTGAATATAGCTGATGAGATTAGGAATGAAGTATTATGAGAATGATGTTCTTGTAAAAGATGTGCTCACTAGAATTAAGAAAGGGATCCTTAAATGATTCGGTGATGTACAAATAATGGATGTCGCTAAATACAAAAGTTTACTTCTGTCAATGTAAAAAAAAACGTAACAAAGACTAACACACATTTCTATTCGTCGACAAGACTGCATCACGCTGGTGCAGACCAACGACCGCGAAGCCCTACATTAATACTGATTTTCTATAATGTCTGAACTACGAGTATGTATTCTTAGTTGGCTTTGAAGCCTTTAAAGACATACACGAATAATTGTTCTGTGACAATAAGTTTAATTTAATTAACTGCTACTAGGATTTTGTATATAAAATACTAACTACAATTATGACTAAATTTCGTGTGATTGAATTTCGTGTATTAATGTCCTTCAAGAAAAATGGTCTAGCTAGCTGCTTGTTACCGTTCTTCATAATGATATGTTTATGTAAGCCTAGAATTTCTCACGCACATAACCACGTTGTGAATAAAGTTCAAAATAAATCCCATTAAAACTTACAAGTGTTTAACGTAGAAATGTTACAAAAAAAAAAGTTGATTTAACTATTATTTCAAATTTAGATTAAATATACAAGCATTAAGATAAAAATTGTTATAAAACACTAAATATAGGAGTTATTAAACAAAATAAAACAAAAATACTGACGCATTAAAATGTATAGAGATCAAGAAAACAATTGAAAGTCATAAACGGTAAAAATAACATCAATAAAATATCATGAGATACAATAAAAAAGGTATTAATATTTAAAATATTTCGTTCAAAGGACACTTAAGCGTTTGTATTAGAAATGGAATATTGATGATATTACAACACCCAGTTGTCTGAAAGTTTAAACTTACAATTATTAATGTAAGGACTTACAATTATTAATGCAAGGACTCATTACAAAATGGATTTTTTATAGTTGAAAATTAAATTTGATTCTAATATATACCTACGTTATATCAAAGCCAAAAAACGTATATCACTAGCTGTTCATGAGTTAATGCAAATGTGAGATTTTTTTAAATTTAGGCACATCATTGAACATTTCATTCTTAATATACTCATCTATACCATACATGAATAAGCTCCTTATTCTATAGAAAATAATCACTATACTTGTCAATTTTTAATATTTCACAATCTACGATATCTTGTTAGTGTATAACCTTTACGTCCATTAAGAACATAACATGGTTCCCTGAGAGGGGGCTTCAATCTTAAAACCGCGAGAGCATCTCGAAATTCCAAATAAGGGAAAATTGAGGAAAAATGTCAGCCACTAGGAGCAAGCGTGTGCCCCTAATGGAAGATTTCCAGTGAGCCGATCAAAGCCACACAGCTCTTCTGGGCGAGTATATACTCGTAAATTTTTGGTGATGTAGTTATTATAAATATACACGATAATCTGAAAATCAATGAATTATGGACGACACCTGTAGGTACTAGGATGGTCTGTCAAATTGTATATTTTATTTACCAATAACAAACTCTTAATATGATAATATAATTCTTATTATAACAAAACGGTTATCAATGACTAATTCTAAAACATGACATCTACTTGATATTCTACGTGGAGTGATCATGAAAGAATAATATAAAAGTGGCGACAAAAGGTATATACAAACATATGTGAAAACCACAACAATTCAGCAAGTGGAAGACTTTTAATCACAGTGAAGTGCTGGAGACATGGTCTCGCTAGCTCAAGATATCACCTCCGTTACAGTAAAAACTTGGTCAAATTCTGCTGCTCAAGTGTGGACGAGAGTCGAGATCTAATACTAAGAATAAGAATTTCCGATATCACTAACACTAGATGCGTGACGTCAAAGTGCAGTTAGAAAAATCACCATTTCAAAGGCTACGAACATGTTACAGTGCAATAATATAGTGCCTGCGATGAAACAGATGTAAGCCATCGGCTTCTAAACTAGTGCAAATTACTGCTATCTTAAAAACTTAGGCGCGCCACTCAGTTATCAATTGAATTTTTCTCCCCCAATGATCTCTATGCACGTCACTGAGTTCGAATTTCAGCTCTTCGCATCCAACCACTACCAGCTGTTTGCGTATATCGTCACTTCGCCTAGATGGAGGGCGTTAATAATATAATCATAACCCTTACCCGGCGTTATTCGTGAAAAGTACTCGTGTAGTACGGCATGAAAGGTTCGTAACTGTTGAAAAATTGGAAACATTTTTAATACAAAGTAACAAATGTTTGCCGACCACTGCGAACACGGCGTAACTCGTGCTTGCTTTGCACTTTATTGAACAATCCAACATTTTTATATCGAACAATCCAATCGGAATTTTTGAGTTATGCTGTTCCGATCTGCGAACACGGCTGCTATATAAACGAGAAGAATTTATAATGATATGAAATTTAAAAAAATGTATTAAAGTGATTTTATAAAATTACTCTTTACTTAGCCCTGTCTTAGTATCTTAAAATATATTTGCACTTAGTAATATAAGCTTAATTATGGTCCGAAATCCCACTGGCACAGTGTAAATTATCCTCCAGGTATATGTAAGTAGGCATCTCCTAAAAGGGGGCTTATGCCCGTAATTTTTTAGGGGAGGCCTATGTTCAGCAGTGGACTAACTTAGGCTGATGATGATGATGATGATGACGATATGTAAGTACAAGGAAATAAGCTGGAATAAGAATATTACGAAATATAATACAATATTTAGTTCTTTTTTCCTTTTGGATATTAAGTAGATTAGATATGTGAAACAACTTATCGTCAACTAGATTAATTGGGTTAAATACCTTTGGACATTAAACTGCTCTTTGTTAGCAACAATAAAAATTAAATAAATAAATAATAATAATAATACACATTTTTAGTTGTGATATATCAGATTACTAGCAGTGATAGCCTAGTGGTTAAGAATTCAGTCCCTCACTCCGGGGGTGCCGGGTTCAAACCCATGGCGCGCATCTCTTTACAAAAGTGCGTTTTAAATTTAAATTTAA